>JAQFYQ010001434.1:0-13303 GCA_034694885.1 Buchholzia appendiculata | reverse complement strand
TTCACGGCAGCTGATTGGCCAGTGTGTTAGAACGCTGAAACTGATTGGTTCATAGCCGCGAATTAAACCTCCCGCCTATATGTTGGTAAACATTAATCTCATCGATTCATCTTTTTCTTTAATAACGAACTGGCTATTGCCAACTCTTGTCAATTGCCCCGGTTTCAGAGAGGGCATACAATGCTGCTTAATGCTGGCATTACTGCATAAGGCTGCCAGTGATGTTATTAAAAAGTTAACTTCAAGTCGGGTATAACGCATTCGTAAACAACAACAATGGATTAACAGTAGGTGACAAAGAATCTAAATCAAGATTAGATTTCCTACTACTTACATGCTTAGATTTACTACTAATTATTTGACTAGATTTCCTACTACTTAAATGACTAGATTTACTACTTAAATGACTAGATTTCCTACTATTTAAATGACTAGATTTACTACTTAAATGACCAGATTTCCTACTACTTAAATGACTAAATTCCCTATTACTTACATGACTAGATATGCTACTACTTAAATGACTAGATTCCATACTAACATGACTGTGCTCTGTTTCATGAGATCCGGATTGATAGGAACTTGGACGCCCTTCTCCCACTCCTGTTTCCAACTATCGGCCAATCGGAAGTAGTCCTCCGGCCGTAAGTTCTCCGACTCCGGAAGCTTCATTGCGCTTATCAGGTCTTTCCGAAACAGCTTTTCAATCGAACAAATAAACAAACATAATTAGTGTAACACAATCGCAGTTCTAATAATCTACTTCATGATAATTTTTCGACAACTGTAACACTTGAGATGCAAAATATAAAAATTCGGCTCGGGAAACAAGCATGACTGTTATTCATTGCCTGGAAATATGCCAAGCACTGCCCATCACTTTATTCTTCTCAATAAGTTTGCACCACCACGTCTATACTCTGAGCAAATTCAAACTCGATTATGTTCAAAGTATACGGCTGATAAACACAAGGAAAACTTCATCGCTAACATATAGCCAAGCACGACCGGTCAGTACAATGTTGACATCACTCACTTGATATGTTGCTAAATTATCAAGAGCAGATCTCAAAACAAATCTATCCTTTTACAGCAATGCCCGACATAAAGACAGATATACAGTAATTTATGACCGCCTGACTTACCTCGGCAAGCTTGTCATGACCTCCTCCTCCTCCGCCCAACGCATGCTTCAAGGAATTCAGTTTATTTATAACAGTCGTTGGAGACGTAAACGACACTACAACAACAACAACATGGGTCGTGCTTATTCAACACAATACTGTCTAGATCTCTAGTATATCTCTAGAATAGCGAGATCCCTAAAAAAACTTGATCCATTTACAATTTTACATTCAATATAATTAAATGTATTTCATTATAAAAATAAAATAATGCACAGATATATTATGCATTCACATAAAAATCGGCTTTTATAAAGATTCTCTCACTAGTGCTCTGCTCTCTGGCAGGTCCCAAGCTTAAAACGTCTCCAATATTGTTTTCAAAAGATCAATTGTGGATATCGCGCGTTCGTTATCGTTTGGATGGGCAATCCAAAGCTTCAGTGCTCAAATCATGCAGTGCCGATAACGGCTTCAATTCATCCGACATGTTGATTCTTAGTCGACCTACTTGTTTCTTCCCAAGCATTCTATTTCCCATACATCCCTCAACAATCCTCTTCTGCCAAGAGCACATGACAAATCCAATTCTTCTTCCTCCTCATCACTGCCTCAATAAAGGTTCTCTTCTCTCCTACACTGCAACACCTCATGTTCATTATAAAGACTATGAGCACCATATAGAAACTCCATCATTATCACAAAAATCCTTTAGACTTAGCATCACCATACAATAACCCCAAAAGACGTCAAATGTGATTATAATTATAATTTATTTTAACAAGCCCAGGGGCACACTACACATAAATGCTAAAAGTTTCAAAATGGACGCAACAGCAGAAGCACACACGGTACAACTCTAGCCGCTAATTTTCTGCACCAGTTACAATCTTTGAATTAAATTAATGGCTGACGATGCTTAGAACTAATACTCAATAACAAAGCTATAGACAAAAAGAAATATGTGCAGTAAAGTCAGGACTGACAGCGGACTCGCAGTGTTAATCCAAGTACAGGACAAGACTAGCAATGCGTTTGCCAGTAACAAGAGAGGTCAAGATAAATTACAGTTTCCTTAGAGGCAAAACAACAACATGATGTACACCAATGTACGTAGTTGTTCTTAAACTCTTCCGATACATCTAATTTGCGGTGTGTTTAAGAACTATTCTGGTGATGTCTAGTCAGACACGAGAACAAGAGTGACATTGTCCACCATGTCCGCGAGGAGACACAGGCGCAAAACGACGAAAGACAGATGCTTCAACAAATGACTTAAACCGAAATAATATAGCAGACAGAAATAATAAAACACAATTTTGTTTATTAAACATTAAAGTAGAACAACAAAACTTACACTCCCTCTCTTCATCCTTAAGCTTCATCCTCTTTGGAAACACATAATCCTGAGACTGCTCTGAATCTGAAAATCAATCATCAAATCATTATTAATGATTTGACTGTTCCAAATTTCTAGCCTATCAATAATTGTAATTGACAAAATAATACATATAAACTGTGCTCAAACTCCAGTGAGCAATATTTATTTCTACTAAATAATACTACATTGTACATATCAAGTCTATTAAAAGCATGCGGACCTGTAGATTCACTCATGTCAAGAGATCAAATTTGTGCAACAAAAATTGAATATGGCACTATTACAATTCACCTAATTTTATATCGGAAACAACTACAAAGTGGGACAATTAGAACAGCCTGTTCTCACCAACGTCCTAGAATATCTTTATCAATGCAGTTGCCGAGAGATGTCGTGCTTTACAATAGACTCATCACATTACTCATGTGCTCAACACATCGAGCAGTGAGATTGCTGGCATCAGGAAGGGCCACCGGCTGTAAAACGTTGCTTCCAAATGTCACATGCATATGCTCTGCACAGCTTATACACAGCAAGCATACTCAGCAAAGACATAACAATTCGCTTCTAATTATAAAGCGATGCATTTCAGCAACGCTCAACTCCCCTTAATAAGCTCTACAACTAACTGAGGAAATGTCAGTCTTGACAATAAATCAAGACGAATTGATTTCTAAACTGCCTGTGTATCTTGATTTCAACACTTCAGCCTACATTCATTATGACAACAATTCTCATAGAACAAATCAGCAATGGTTCTGGAAAGCTACAAGTTAGCATAAAGCCTATAACTAACGATAATCTTACATAATATACGTAACATTGTAGATGATAACATACCGGACATGCTGCCAGCAAGTATGGTTCTGGCATGAACCTTTCACTTGTACACAGACTGATAGTCGTCAACTGATTGCTGCACAGAATACAGCAAGTATTAAATCAGTTCATAGACTCTCGATCAATTAAATACAGTCACAACTGCCAACAATGTAACAACTACAACATTTCACTTGCAAAGTATTATTTAATCACATGCTCAAAATAAATTGCCTTTATTTCTCTTGTACCGAAAGCGCATTGAGTGGATGCAGGCGTCAGCCTCTTAGACATTGACTACATTGCTCAGCAAGGATGAGGACAGAGAGCCTTCGGTCTGCGTCTATAAAAGCCCGTAAAGTTACGTTACTACATATCCTTAATAAGCAACTTCATAGCGTAGCACGAAAAATACTTGCAGTCTACATTGTCAATAGTCTCAATTTGATGCTATAGACATGTCAGATGTCTTATCACACCATAAATTATCCAAATTTTCTTTGTAACCATTTACCGTACCCAGAACCCCGTATTATGGTAGTCCAATCCCAGCATTATATTTGTAATAAATGAAGACTTTGCATAGCGATCTTACTATCCATTAAGTCCACAATACCCATCAGACTGATATCCTAATAATGGCAAGGATAGAACTTCTCAATGATCATTATTTACATTTTGCCGATGATAGCAGAATTTAAATTTGAACATTGTTTACAATAAAACACTGAATAATAATGACAATAATAATAATGAATAATACTGAATACTGAATACTAATACTGAATAATGACAGTGTCATGACATTACCATCTTTAATATTGTACAAATTATAGGATATATATCAAAATAAACACGATGAAGAAGATAATAACTGTGACCAAACTGACCCCCCCCCCGTGTTCCTAGCCTTGACCTCATTTCATATGTATCTACGTGACAACAATAAACAAACACAGCAAATCTTTACGCTAAACATTGAATTTTACGCTTACAATAGAAATCCGATTATTATGAAACCGGAAGTACTTACCTAATCGTGACCCGGACCGGAAGTAGAAATGACGCTACGACGGTTCAACATTTGGCGCCATGACTGCTCATGGCCGACACAAACCGGAAGTTTTCACTCATGCACCAGGCAATGACGCAGATTATAAACAACAATGGCGGCGTAGTTCGCTTTCTGTTATTCTTTTCAGAAATATGTCACATCGCTCTGTCACATCGATGTTGATTTGTACGTCAGAGGATTCTTCGATCTTGAGGGTCCGGATAGCATACAGAGTCGGATCTTGCATACCGACCAACAAACGACTTTGGAATGACTCCCCAACTTGAACTTTGGTCATTGGGCTAATAAAAACTGATAGCCAATAAAAATCCCTCGCCCTTCCTTGTTGTCATTAGAACAAATGCCTTGCCTTGCCTTGCCTTGCCTTGACCTTAATTGCCTTGCCTTGAGGCATGGTGAAGAAAAAATAATTCCTTGGCCTTATTTTGAGCAAGGTCAAAAAATGCCGTGTCCTGTCAAGGCATTTTTCAAGGATACAAATTGGCCTTGAAAAATGTCTTGATTGAATTCATCGCTGTAATTTTCAAGACTGGAATAAATATGGCTACAGGAAGGATTAAAAATTGCACTTAAAGAAAATTATGGGATGGGCGAAAATGAATTTCTTCAAGATGTATTTTGAAATTAGTAAATACGGAACTATAGTAGGCCTACTATTATAACCTTAGATCGAAATGAAGGGCATAATAGATCGAAAATCCGAACTATAAGCCCTTTTCGAAGGCCTCGGCGTCTTTGACATTTAAATCTGAAACAAATAAATCTGGAGGTTGAGAGCCTATAGCTTGCACGCCCGCCTCTCACCAAACAATCAGTTTCCTATAAAATTAATATATATAGTCTTTTAACAATTTTAATATTAGGCCTAATTTTAAGAATGTTAATATGAACAATATTTTAATGGTCACAATGACTATTAGGGGTCATTCAAATATGACGTTACGCAGGGGGAGGGGGTAATTGAAATGTGACAAATTTGTGACAAGGGGAAGGGGGTTTGCCTGACGTGACGTCAAGCATGAAAAAAGGATACCTGTACATTTGTACATTTGTATCGCCGCCACGTACCCCTGGTCCCACCTCGTCAGAAATTTTTTCCTCAGAGGGGGTTTGAGATTTGTGACGTCATTATTTGTGTGGGGGGGCGGGTGTCGCGAGCTGTGACAGCTTGTGACAAGGGGGGAAGGGGTCAAATCTGCTGAAAAAATGCGTGACGTCATATTTTAACGGCCCCTTAACAACCGATTTAACCATTTGCCAGTGTTTTCTATACCTACTACCTAGCTCAATCAGCGGCCGCAGCGCGGAGTCATGAACCAGGGCTCAACCCTTGTTACAGTTAGGCCTAGTTGTTAGTTATAGTTGATAAAGCTATAGTTGCTGAGTAGGTCTACTGTGAGGCATGCCGCTATAGGCCTATCGTTTGACCTATATTATATCCCGTGGCTTCTTTGTAGTGTTGGCGAGCTAATTGAGATAAGGACAAAGATCAGAATTTAAAATGTTAGGCTACTTGCTTACCTGTAATTTGGGGGCACCCGGCAATATATTGAGTGGCCCAATAACTTTTTTGAATACTGTCTCAACCGTTCCGCGCTTAGAGCGTAGGCCTATCGTCTGTATCGTCTGTATTGTCTGTATCGTCTGAAGCCCCCTGAAGACATAGGCCTACTTTTATGCTTACTCAGCGCCCATCTGAGAAAATTTATAATCGCGACACAACCAAATTTTGTGTGTTAGCAGAGCAAAGTGATATCAATCTTTAAGGAAATTGGATGCAAATATATTATTTTAATGATAATTATATCTATTCATTCGTAATTACTGGTTCGTCACTTAAACGTAGGCCGACATATCGGCCGACGTTTTGCATGCATCTGAATCGACCTTTATCAAAATTAAAGATGGGGAGTAACGGCGCACCAAATTAGTCACCCAATTTCCCCAGAGAATTTGGGGCTTGGGTACATTATTTGGACGAGCGAGGGTGGGGGTAGCACCAGGCACAGAAGAAATACTTCAGAAAAAATGGGGGATAAATCTCCCCCCCCCCGTGTCCCTAATACGCGCCAGCTATGGTAGTGGCGGTGGTCGAGACTTGTTTTATTATTAATCAATCGTGCTATAAGAGTCAAATCAGAGGCAATGCTTTCTTAATTAAACAATTGGATTTTGCAAAGTAATAGCGAAAATCACGCGCACTCGTCGGACAGTGCTCCAGCTAATTTCTCCAGCAAGAAAGTCGTAATGGAAATTATATCGGGTTTAACCGTTATATTATCTCAAAAACAACAACAAAGACGCGCTTGTCAAGGTGCAAATTTTCTTTCAAAATTCAAATTAAACTATACATATAACAAAGACGTCGAAATGTAAGAGCGTAAAGTGAACGCGGAGCAAGGACTGGATCCATATTGGCGGAGTTTATCAGTGACCAAATGGATGGGGTTTATAAGCCCGGATGAACACAACAATTTTGGAAAATTGCATGTAAAATTTAGGAATCCAATCACACCTTGTCGAAAATTTGGTAATCTGAAGGCCACGTACTCTGGCACTTTATCTATCATTTTTCAGTAAGGGGCCGTTCAAATATGACGTCACGCATTTTTAGCAGTTTTGACCCCCCTCCTCCCCTTGTCCCAATCTGTCACACCTCGAGACACCCCCTAAATAACGACGTCACAAACATCACCCCCCCCCCTGACGAGCGGGGGGGGGGGGTGGCGGCGGCAATAAAAAAAGATAAAAATAAAAAAATGACTGAAGTTTTTTATGCGCGACGTCACGTCAGGCTATCCCCCTGCGTGACGTCATATTTGAATGACCCATAATTAATTAGCAGTAAATTTTTCATAGCATTTTTTTAAATTTTAGCTTTCTCCAATAATCCCATGCACTGAAACTAAACTCCGCCGATGACTGGATCAATCATCACAGGTCAAGAAACAAACATTCAACGACCAATTATAACAAACTAGAAATTCCATATTTCGTACAGACTCGTAGTCAGGATTTTTCCATGATGTGGTGTAAAGTTGCTTGGTGCAACGGAATGAGTTCAACTGTACTTGTTGCAAATCCGGCTGCAGGCAAGGCACACGCCTTGGTGGGGAGGTACGGACTTTGGTACACCGTACATGGTACAGAGTTTATTACTGGCACTATGTTTGGTATCTGGTACTAAGTTTGGTACAGGGTACTAGGTTTTGTATTGGTACTATGTTTGTTACCGGGTACTAAGTTTGGTACTGGTACTAAGTTTGGTACTAGTGCACTGGTCCTGTCCATGGCATATATTTCGCAACAAATATCCTGTGAAGCGTAACTCTGCAGCTGATTGATCTAGCAACATAGATTGCAGAAGGCTGTTCTAAATTCATCACTGATTAAATGATAAAGAGCAGGTCTGAGCACAATTGAAGCGTACGACAAAGCTTGAAGTGAGAAGAAAACTATACTGGGCACGACCTCTGAAGAACCTTCTGGAATAATCTCGAACGTACAAAACTTACACAACACAACCGTTACATTCGCCACCATCCACGGCACGTTACAAACAAAGAAGATAACAAATAAACAGATAAGTATTCGGACATCTAGCGAATGAGTCTGCCTCAATGTTTTCGTCAGCTGACCGTCGTAGCCATTCGTCTGATGTTGTTGTAGCATGACGTCACGATGATCGATGACGTCATCGTCTGGACGATTGTGGTTTCTACACGGTGAAGCCTGCGAGTGATCAGATGCAGTTGCTGCTGTTGTCAACGTGATGTCCTTAGCAACGCTGCATCGATTTATCTTCGGTTTAGCGTCCAACGACAGCCAATCTTCCACGTTGTGACTGCTGTCTCGCTGGAATGATCTCCTACTGCTCTTGCGGCTTCTGTCTACTGCCAGGGAGGCAGCCAAGACGCCGTCTTCAGCCGACGAACGCCGTGTCGCCCCAGACAGATCAGACGAGAGTAGATAGTTGACCGAAGCTGAGCCGAGAGTGATGTCTCTGTCCGAGTGTGTAACACGAAGCCTGTTTACTAGCGACACGGCCTCGGATGGCGAGACGATGGCTGGGTAATCGTGCAGGTCATCTCTGTTTGCTCTGCGCACCGGAAGATGCGCAACGTCTCCCGTCAGTAGATTGCGCTCTTTCGCTGAGCCAATACTGTGACACTGCTGGAATATGAGGTCGTTGCACGTCCCTATGGAGATGATGCTACCGCCAGGGCTGAGTGAAGCTTTTTGATGTAGGAACATGTCAACGGGACGAGTAATGGACAGGGTGCTACCAAGCCGACTCGAGTTAACTCCCCCGTAATGTCTCTCATCCGTGGCACGGAGACTACTCGGCCGGTTTGATGCGATGCAAAGGTTGCTGCCAGTCGTACCGTGCTGATGCTTGGCCTTGCTACCAGGGCCTGCCGGTGGGTGACTTTGACGTTTCACGCTATAACGAAGCGACGGATGTCTGTCAAGTTTCGGTGAGTCCGGGGTCATGGAATGCGGACGGTTTTTATCGAAGCGTCCTTCGCTGCGTCGTGTCGAGCTGCTCCGCTTCTGCGACGACTTGCGGAGGGATGATCTGGTCGGTTCCCGCCAGGACCAAGTGTCAGGGGATGATGTCTGCGAAACAAGTCTTTTGTGCATCTTCTGCAGATTGGTCAGCAAGGAATAAGGATCTGCCGTTGCGCAGTGAGAGGTTGGTCCGAGGCTGACTCGTGACGAACTTTTCTTGGCGCACAATTCATTGACGATGCACGGATCCGGGGACCGTTTCGTGCTGAACCTTAATGATGGATGACGATCAAGCTTTGGAGACTCGAGAAACTTCTCAGATTTCGAAGACTTAGATGAAGACTTTCTTGATCCACTACGGCCGCTGTCTCGACGGTCAGCCTGTAGTAACCCACCCGCGTTACTTCCATCTCTATGATCGGATGAATCCGAGGCAAGTCGTGCCAGTCTGATCGAACCGTCATCTGCTCGATTCTCGCAGGCAACTATGTGACTTAATTTCGAGCCGTTATCCCAATCCCTATCAACTCCACCACCTGCTCCAGGCGTCAATCCCATAACTACCGAGCCTCCACCAGCGCTGCATCGTCTTTTAATGCTGTATCTCAGCGATGGATGCCTGTCCAACTGCGGCGATGTCCTTCCGACAGATTTCGTGCTTCGCTTATTTCTAAAACTACTTCCCGACCTTCGATGGCTTCCCTTGCGACTGATCCCGGACGACGTCCTGATCAATAGCAAACTGGACGAATCCTTATCCTTGAGAAGACACGTAGACTTCTGATCGAAATCGTAGTTGAATTTGGACGAAGCACGAATTACCCTACGCCATATCCTTCCCATTAATACAAATACGACGATCGTGGCGACCAGCGGGATGACAAGGGTCAGCACGAACACGCAGACGACAAGCTTGCGCATCTTTGAGCGAACGTTTGAATCGCTTGAAGCGTGGTACCAGATGAACGGTGTAACGGCAAGGATGACTGACGTCAGCCAGCAGATGCAAAGTCCTGCCGTCGGTCTGGATGACCCTTGACCCGGGCTGCACTGAGGCTGCCGCTGACCGTCCACGGCACGGCGTAGGGTTGCCGAGAGAGTGGTGCAACACTGAAGCCCGGCCGCCAGGAAGTGAAGTATGACGCTTGTCCGTAGAAACACGTCGACACAATACCAGACATCGCTGACAGTGGTGTACAGGCGAGGCTCGTCCGCAGCTGAAACAGAGGAGACAAGAGAGCAAGGTTAAACAAGTTATTGATTGTAAGTTGAACGGGATGATTACGGGTCATTCAAATATGACGTCAAACATTTTTTTCAGCATTTTTGACCCAACCCCCTTTGTCACAATCTGTCACACCTCGCGACACCCCCTAAATAATGACGTCACATATCTCAACTCCCCCTCTGAGTGAAACAATTTCTGACAAGCGGGGGGGGGGGCATCAATAAATAAAAATTCAAAAAAGACCCAAAATATTTAATTTTTTTGGGGCTACGCAAACATTTTTTGGCGAGACATCACATCGGGCTAAACCCCCTCCCCCCTTGTCACAAATTGTCATACTTCGACGACCCCCTCCCCCTCCTGCATGACGTCATATTTGAATGAGATACTGAGAGAGAGGAAATGAAGAGAAAAGCTGAGCACGGAGAATTGTATGAGACTGCATTCCAAGCACTTACAGAAAGGCCGTGAAAAAGATGAGATTTTACTAGTGACGAAAGATATAAAGTCGTTAATCATGCAATAAAATACACTTGCTTTCATTGTTCTGCTATCATTTGCTCTGGTTCAAAGTCTGCTTCCTTCAACTTTCCCTAAGCAACGCTGTGATAAATAAATGTTCAATAGAAAAATGAATCTCGTCTTTTATGTTTCATTGTTGACGATTTCGTTGTACGTTTCTGTGTTGACGATTATCAGAAATTTGGTCTCAAAGTATTATGTGACCAATAATGATCGTTTATATCTCAATTTAGAATTTTAGCCATTCTCTGCTCCAAGGGAGGATATTCTTCTGTACTTTCTTCATCAACGCCTTGATAAAAAAGTTCAAGCAATAATTTGTCCTGATTCGCAGAATCATGATTTTTCACTATGATTGAGATCACATTAATTCTTAATTCTCCATTTTAGATTACGTCTTCGTTTTACATTACGTATATATTTTTTCATTAGAATTGGGGCTTCATACTGATTTAAATACGGATTCAGATATAGAAAAATTTGATACTGGATCTCTCACACCAAGCGATTTCCCATTGTCGAATTTGGCAGTGGAAAACACATTAGAATATGGTGTAGAATGTGTGCAATCGATTTATTAATGCAGATCATCCTGTTTGAAAACATCGATTAATTATCACGGTACAGATTTGTATTGTGTAGCCAAAAAATCTGACACAACTTCATTTACATGTCAACACTAATGGTTTCCAGAAAGATCTTTAATAGATTTTACATGTTAAAACTTGACAAGTAAATAATTGTTTAACTAGGTGTTTTTGCAAGGTTTTGTTTAGAGATACATTATGGTTATTGCTGTGCTATAGTGCTGCATTGAGTTTAGACTGTGTGAGAAAACTCATTGCACCCTAGCTGTTCTATAAAAAAATACGCGTGCAACCTCACGTGTGAGTGACAAATCAAGGGACGTGTCACATCAATGTCGTTGTGATGTCAACGAGACACGCTTACAGTGTCAGTGACTATAAAAACAGGCAACTCTAGGCGTTAACAAGAAATAAACTCAAAGTACTGGAAATCCTCGATAGTAAAATCTTGCGTCTGGTCGGTACTTAGTCAGTGATGTACGAATAAGGAGACATCTTTTCCTCAGTTGCCTTTTCCACTTGCACAAGGTCAAACGTTGGGAATAAACGAGGACAGAAGGGCAATCGAAACATTGCTTCACCTCGTGTCTAAAACATGTGTTATAACAATTGCTGAATTTGCACACATTGAAAGCGAACTCTAAATACCTATGTGTATGCCTATATCTGTGTATTCACCCGCCTGTTCGTCCGTCTGTCAGTACGTGTGTCTCTCTGTCCTCCGGCCTGTCTGTTTGTCCACCTGTCACGTTCCTAGTGCTATTCTTACGACTTATGAAGCTATCATTTTCAAACATTAATGTTCACTGCATTAGAATTGAGATCGATGAAGTTACTGTGGTGCACTACACGTGATCTGAAGCCTATAGTGACAACAACAGCTGCAGCAGTAGAAGTGCAGCTATGCACAGGTTTCATGTACACTATTACATGTATGCATAGGCGCCGATCACGGTCGGGACGGTCGGGACATGTCCCCGACCAGATTTTGGCATGGTAGGGACGCGGTCGGGACATGTCCCGACCAGAATTTGGCAATGTCCCGACCATGTCCCGACCACGTAAAATCGAAACTCGTCCCGACCACAATTTGGTCCATGTCCCGACCCAGTGGCGGATTTAGGGAGGCGGTGGGAGGCGGCCCCCGTCGCTCCAAGTCTCCGAAAAATGTCCACGGTTAGAGAAAAAGGGTGGTAATTTTGTCCTTTCTTCGGTCAATTCCCTCTCCTTGATTTCTCCGTACGAAGATAGCCAAGTTGGACCCGGCGTAGATAGTGAAGATGGACCATGCGAAGATAGTCAAGTTGGACCATGCGAAGTTAGTCAAGTTGCACCATGCGAAAATATCCAGGTTGGACCGTGCGAAGATAGTCAAGGTGGGCCATCCGAAGATAGTCGAGTTGAACCGCGAGAAAATAGTAAAGGGGGATCACGCGAAGATAGTAAAGTTGGACCGTGCGTAGATAGCCAGGTTGGACCGTGCGAAGATAGTCAAGGTGGGCCATCCGAAGAAAGCCAATGTGGATCAAGTGCAAAAGTCAAGGTGGACCAAGCAAAAATAGTTAAAACAAATAGTGAGGTAAAATTGTTTTTATTTCTCTGAGTTGAGAATGTTGAGAAATTGAGATGCCTGATCGTATCAAACGAAGGGAAGCCCCCCCCATTGGGGGGCTTCCCCCGCTCCCACAGACCCCCTATAGGCGATTTATCTCCTCAGCCTTCGAATCTCCTTGCCTGACAATGCCACTGACTACTTTTCATATTATTAAGTGAATTTACACATGATGTCTGTTGTAATGACGGAATGAAGCGTTAGATTTTAAGTACCGTACACCTGCAATTCACACTTAATTCTATTCACACTTCACAAATGGTATTTTGATAAGATTAGTAAAATACTCTAGTTAATCAATTTCAATTTTAAATCGATTTTTAGTACAAGAAAACAACGTCAAATGCATCAAAACCGTTTGCGACTGGGGCTCGGCTCCAGACCCCGTTAAATCCGCCCCTGTCACAACCATGTCCACGCTCGTCAGAAATTATTTGACTGTC
>JAQFYQ010001433.1:0-13304 GCA_034694885.1 Buchholzia appendiculata | reverse complement strand
TCTATCTGTAACTGCATGTGTATCTATCTGTAACTGTATGTGTATCTATCTGTAACTGTATGTGTATCTATCTGTAACTGCATGTGTATCTATCTGTAACTGTATGTGTATCTATCTGTAACTGTATGTGTATCTATCTGTAACTGCATGTGTATCTATCTGTAACTGTATGTGTATCTATCTGTAACTGTATGTGTATCTATCTGTAATTGTGTGTGTATCTATCTGTAACTGTGTGTGTATCTATCTCTAATTGTCTGTGCATCTATGTGTAACTGTCTATCCATCTATCTGTTATTATCTATGGAACTACATGTATGTTTATCTGTCTATATTTATCTGTCTCCGAGTGTTTGTAGATCTACTGATATAAATGTCTAGGATCTAAAGCTGTAATATCTATCTTTATAATTGAATTCAGATCTGCCATTATAATTTTTTTTCACTCACATCTGAGATTTATCTATAAGACTCTTGATATTTATGTCCCAAGCTTTTAACGTCTAATTGAAGTTTTTCTTACTTTTCAAATCAACATATCACAATCATCTGTATTATATGACTAGAGTTATCTGCATGTGATAGACATAATATCTATGTTGGTTCTGTGATGTGAGGATTAGATATTTGACTTGCATTTCTATTTAGATCACAATATCTGGGATCACGGAAAGCCAGTACCAGTTGATCCCATTAAGTTCGGAAGTGTTCATGATATGTACGACATCTGTGAAGAATTGGGAACGTAAGTACAGTGTATATAGTACAGTTTGTAAGAATAGTTATATTAATTAGTTAAAAAGTTGAAAGCAGTATTTTACATGTAACGTTATGGGCTATTTGCATTCACTTTATATACTTTTCATTGAGCATTTCGTTTGATGTAATATATTCAGTCGTACACTGATGGAATGCACTGACATGAAGACAATCGATTTAATAACATTGATGAATAGTTGTGACATTAGCAATTCAGAAAACCCAATATTTATGCAATATAGGTTAATGATACTTTGCTATCTTTGTTGTAAATTGCATTCATTGCTAGCTGATGTATTCTTTTCCAGAGGTGCTTTTGGAGTTGTTCATCGCTGCGTTGAGAAATCGACTGGTCGCAACTTTGTTGCGAAGTTCATCAACACTCAGTCACCCGCAGACAAGAACACAGTGAAGGCCGAGATTGCTCTCATGAATCAACTTCATCATCGCAATCTCATCAACCTTCATGACGCCTTTGAAGATCAGCACGAAATGGTCCTCGTTTTAGAATAGTAAGAAATTCCTTTATCAACTTGTAGCAAACGTATTGATGCATAATTGATATAGATCACAGATTACAGCAGTGACAGAATGTGGGACAAGAGAATTTTCAGAAATATTTTTAGTGGATTATTTGTTGTCTATGAGGTTAATCGATTGGTTTGTATGTTGCTGTTTTTTATCTTCAGTGTGCTTCCAGCAACGAAGTTAATATCAGCAAGGGTTTCTGTCAATTATGCAAGTCAATAAAGCGATTGCTACAAATTTCAGCTGTTATAATTGTCAGCGATATGAAAGTTTATGATCATGCCAATTATGATGACAGAAGGAAGCGGTTTCACTCAACTATTAGAAAAATGATTGATTCGATTAATTTTGTTTGGTGTGGTAAACAAAGTTTTCACAAATATGGTCTTAGGTTTATGAACCTGGAAAATAAATTAGTGCAAAATTTGTTGTTTATTTAATTTCAAGCCCCCCCCCTCCCCTTGAACTTTTCATAATCTGTTGCGGTACAACTTTCGATCGCCATTCATAGATGGCAACTCTAGAAAAAGGCACATTAATGAGTGATATCTGCTCGTAGACTTTGTGACGTCAAGCTGGCTAAATACATCCTTTAAAGTAACTCAACGAATTGAGCTTATGTCACATACAAATATATAAAATACATGAACTATACAAGAAGCTGCTCTCGTGTTGATGCTGTTACTACAATAATCATTATCTGTTGTAACTATATCTGTGCTGTACATATCTGTGTTCAGTTTGTCCGGTGGAGAGCTGTTTGATCAGATCGCCGACGAAGATTACAAGATGACTGAGGCAGAGGTCATTCATTACGTGCGACAAGTTTGTGACGGACTCTGTCACATGCACGAACAGAACATTGTCCATCTCGACGTCAAGGTAAACTCTCTTTGTCTGGCCCTCTGAAGCCATGCAATAATGTATGCATTTGATGACTCAGCCAGTGAATTATGTTGTTGTGAAACGGCTTTGATTAGCCTGTCAGTTGCGTTTATTCTGATATTGGTAAAACGCAATAAGCTCTGAAATGTATGCAGTATTTAATGTATTTGTCAAAACTCTTGAATGAAATTGTATTTTATGTAAAAATCTTGTCTTTCTATCGGTGTCTAAGTGCACGAAACGTTTTGCTTTGATTAATTGATTCTTACAATTCCTGTCTGCCTGATAGGTTTATGATGAGAGTCGTATTTTGTGATACTTTACGTAATCTTAGTATAGGATGACATCAAGTATTGAAATTGTAAATGTGTTACAGCCGGAGAACATAATGTGTGCGACGAAGAAGAGTCGGGACATCAAGTTGATTGACTTTGGATTGTCAGCGAAACTTGATCCCGACCAGATCGTCAAGGTTTCAACTGCCACAGCCGAGTTCGCTTCACCGGAGATAGCAAACAATGAGGCAGTCGGATTCTACACAGACATGTGGGCCGTCGGTGTCCTCAGCTATATACTGTAAGAACTAATTGCATTGTAGAAATAGAATATGCTCTTGATTGAGGTCTTATTTAGCAACCGGATTGAATGTGATTAATAAAGTAACGAAAATTTGATAAATTTTAATGTTTGTATACATATTATATATAGTGATAATTACTTCTATTAAAATATAGGTGTGAATATAGTAAAATAAATATTGTGTAGGAACATTTAAGTGAAAAGTACTTACCTCGGTGAGTCTGGATGCTAAGGACCTACTGGAAGGCAATGAACTTATGATGATGATGACGTGAATAATTCCTATCATTGAATTATACACGTCGAATGTTCTCTTTCAGACTCAGTGGCCTGTCTCCATTCGCTGGAAACGACCACGAGGACACCCTCGAGAACGTCAGGAAATGCTCGTGGAAATTTGACTCGAGTGGATTCCAAAACATCTCCGACATAGGCAAAGACTTCATCTCAAAACTTCTTATCAAAAATTCAGGGTAAATCTTGCTTATGCTTTCTCTGTATATTATTTACAGACAATAACCAGCAACGTCCAAAGATTTAAGTGTAATAATTGGTTAGCTATTCTAGCCTATTCATCATAATAATTCTAATCTGTTCTCAAATATTTGACATAAGCAACTAGATTCCAAATAAGTTTGTTTATTCAATAGATATTAATTGTTGAAAATGTGAACATTTTGGCAGTGAACTACTAAGACCGTTGACAGTTCGATTCGAAATGTCCATAATGGTCGAAAGCCCATTATCGGAAATTCCATGTTCGAAATATCCTAAATGTCGAAGTGTCTTAAGCATCGACTACTTACGTTTTTAATTTTAATCTGTGTTATACTTAGGTTATTAATTGAGTTTTATAAGAACAATCAGTATTAGTAAATTTCTTGATGATGCTGTTATACTAGAGTAGCACAGGCCGCTTTACGCATAAAGCTGCTTGCCTTATTTGCACATGTTTCATTTATTATAGCACTTTGATAA
Source organism: Buchholzia appendiculata (assembly GCA_034694885.1). NCBI lineage: Eukaryota > Metazoa > Annelida > Clitellata > Enchytraeida > Enchytraeidae > Buchholzia > Buchholzia appendiculata. The sequence goes on along the minus strand of JAQFYQ010001433.1, from coordinate 9,575 downwards.
ATTAAATAATAAATAAATTATTCTGTGCTAATTTACATTTACAATATGATCGTTGGCATTGGCAGCAATTGTACAACCGTCTAAACAGTGTTTTAATTATCTTAGATGACGTTTGTTTTGCTCAGAATTAATTATGTTAATTAATTTAATTATGTTGATGTTAGAAAGCGTATGACCGTCCATGAGGCCCTGGATCATCCTTGGCTGTCCGTGGATCATCCTGAGTTCACAAGCCGCATACCGTCCAGCCGATACAGTAACATCAGGAAACAGATCAAACAGAAATACGTTAGTCTGTCTTCTTAGTTTTAAGATTTTGTTTGATTTAAACCAAAAATGTATCAGTTGAGGAGATAATACAGTTTAGAGTCATGAAATAGGATTTATATTATCTATGTAATCTATGTTTTCTATCCATGATATGTAAACACTATTGGAGCTATTATGTGTATACTATCTATTCTACAAAATTTTTAAGCAGATTCTTGCCTAAGCAGATTCTTGTTCTGGCCTAAGTATACTCTGGTTCTCCTGTTCATGCTTTAAGGTTGATTGGTCGGCTTATTATCTTTTGTTTTTGACATTCAGATATGTAGGCTGACTTGCCTGCTTATTACTACCTGTTTATGTATTCTATCCATGTTTGTAGGCTGACTGGCCTGCTTATTACCTGTTTATGTTTTCTATCCATGTTTGTAGGCTGACTGGCCTGCTTATTACCTGTTTATGTATTCTATTCATGTTTGTAGGCTGACTGGCCTGCTCCGATGCCTGCAATTGGTCGCATCGCTAATTTCAGTTCTCTAAGGAAGCACCGACCGAAGGAGAACGAAATATACGATTCGTACTTTGGTAACTTGATTTTACTGCTATTACTATTATTAGATTAAGTTCACTTATGCCTTTTAAAAAGACAAGACATAAAATTGTGATAATACGAAATGTTTGATCTCAGTGTATGGAAGATGCATTCTTTGTGTGCATTACGTGAAATCATTCTTCAAATATCCTCTTTATTAAAAAATTACGGGAAGGATTTTTTGGCCGCCCGGCCTCATCTGGCACAGTCGGTAGGTGGTAAAAGTCATGCATAGGTAATACGTAAGACAAAATTACTATCGCCAGGACCTGTCTTCGGACAGAGCACTATCATCATCATCATCATCATCATCATCATCATCATCATCATCACCATTAAAAACACATGAGATTTACTTATATAATGTTGAATGTTTGCTGCTGGCAGACCGACGGGAAGCGATGCCGCGGTTCGTACGAAAGCCATGCGCTTGTGTCGTACAGGAAGGTAACGTCGCTAACTTCAAGTGTAAAGTACTCGCAGGCTCTCCTCCAATCATCACGTGGTCGGTATTCCTGTTTGTACTTCTTTTCTCTTTCCATCTGGTGGACTGATTTGTGTATATTTTAATCATAGAATGTTTTTTAATTCATTAGTTTAATTTCTAATCATCCTTGTATCTATAACTTTGTGACTTAATATATCACTGCAAAATTTTGTCTGGTCAAAATTTGATGTTCGCCTAAATAGGTTAGTGCGGTCAAATATTATCATATTTTCAGATTGTGATCAGCATTTTAAACATTGCAGATAAAAAATAAACATCTGCCATCGTCATCGTCGTCCTCATTTATCGTCTAGACTAGAAGTGTTCACAACTAGCACTGGGTTTGGTTAAAGTGGATTGGACGTTACCGGTACCAAAATATCTTCTTCCGTGATTTGGAGGGATTTCTTAAGCAAGCTCATGATGATTAGTCTCTGCAGAACACATTTCAGACTCTGAAATACTGAAAATTTAAAATGTGAAAAGAAACTCAAGAAAGGAATAGTGAAATATGTGGGTTTATAGACGCTTTTTCATATCGAAGATGATTGATGATTAGCGTATTCTAATATTGAAATAGTAAAATATGTGGACTTGTTTGTTTTGTAATAATAATTGTTGAGAAAAAGTGGTGTTCAATTATGACAACAACCATTTCCTCATGACACTTTATTTAGTAGCTAGTTAAGTTGTAACAGACACCTCACTGAGTTTAAATTTATCTTTAATCATGCCTTTATGTGACTGAATATTGTAACTATGTGGCATTTTAATCTGCTGAGAATAATTTAGTCAAGTTTAGTTAAGTTGTTTGAATTTATTCAATTAAATTTCTACTATTTAAAAAAAATTACAACAAAGCAAATAAAGACGACTATTAACAATATTTAGGTTGAATATACAATGTTATACATTGACGAATGCACTAATATGCAGCTATATTCTGTTTACTATTATGTTATAATAAATTGTTTGCTGAGTTTTTCATTATTAAAGAATGTAGAAGCTAAGCTATATATTTTTATTGCACAATAGATGATTCATATTCTCATGTGATTGACAGGCACTTCAAAGCGTCGACATTGAACCCCAGTCTCAAGTACATGCCCAAGTACTCAGGTAATAACTACGAACTGAGGATTGGCCGATGTAAGATGGAGGACAAGGGAGAGTATGTCGTCAAAGCTGTTAACTCATTCGGCAGTAAAGAAGAATGTGCTTTCCTCGGTGTAGAACGTACGTCGATACAAACCATATCCTATACAAGCTCTTTATTGTCATATGTTCTTTATTTTATATGAGCCTCGTTTGCCTGATTATATACAATTCTATGATTTATTTACATTTCTCTATTATTTACCACACGTTATTTACTTACGTGACTTGCAAAATTTACTGCTGCTCTTAAACAGAAATTAATCTATATATGCAGAGGTCCTAAACACTGTGTATCGAAACACCGATTGATGTAACACATTATACTGTATGTGCTTTCCTTTCTTCTTTATACTGAAATACAATGCACCAAAATATCATTTTCAGGAACAATGTTGACTTAATTATATCATACTGCAGCAATAACTGTTTTTATTTTCGTATGTGAAAAGTGCCATATAAAGTCAGCCTAATTTATAGCGTTCAAGGCTGTCAATCCCTCACTGAGGTCTGGTGGCCAGTCGGCAAGAAATCACAAAATGCGACATGGTTTGAAATTCACACCAGCATGCCCTCAGTGCTTGTGTGAATCTCGGTATCTCGGCTAGGCCACATTCTGACATGACTTGCTCAGTCAGAACTGCCAGGCCTGAACTTGCTCAGTCAGAACTGCCAGGCCTGAACTTGATCTGTCCTTTTTCTACGCGATATCTGTCTGCTCTCAGAGACTGAGAGCAGACATCCTCGTTTGCTGATGGCATCGATCAAAAGGGAATTGACCTCATCAGAGGACCTCCAGAAATCACTCCAATAGTAACATGTCATAATGTAAACACCATCATCAAGCTGTTGATCTTAAAGATAAACTGGATAAATGTTTTAACAGATTTAATCAGCTTTGTATGGATTGTTTTCTAGCTGCGTCCGAGACACCGGCTCGACGTGCCATGAGTGTAGAACCCACGGCCTTTGCACGCAAGTATGTCGTATTTTCACCTCTTTTCTATCTATAAGTGCTTCAATTTCTTCAAACCTTGTGCGCCCGAAGAGTTTTAGCAAATAGAACAATAAGTATTTTGGGCTTAAGAGTATTACTACGTAACATTTATTTCACTTGAAGTTTGTTATAACCATTCAGTCACTTACTGCTATTCAAAGATCAAGTAGCGTTGTAGGTAGGAAGATATTAAAAATTCTATCACCAATTAAGGATTTGGTCAATCATATCCATGTTGATAAGCAGCAGAATTGTGCTCATTGAAAAGCTTTTAGTTATTTAATTATGCATCAAAGTAGTTTGCTGTGTGGTTCCAGTTTTTGATCTGACATTAATTTCTTTATGAGTGACTATCACCGACGAATCAACGGTTACGTTATTTTAAAAATGAATCACAGAACGAATTTTTTGCTGAAACCAATAATACGAAGTTGAACTATTACACCATGGACGATTTGCTTCGATTAATGCTTCTGACTTTATTGTTTATTTTTACCAAAGGAAAAATTACGACCTCGACTTCGAAGGTTACGAAGAACCTCCCGACAAAGTTCCACGTTTTGAATTTCATCTTCGTGATAGATTTATTCAAGAAGGAATCGGCTTCAAACTTCTTGCTTCAATCACTGGAAAACCGACTCCGAAGGTTTGTATTTATTTATTCCGCAGAAATTGGCATATGTCGTGCTAGCAAGCTTAATATAATTGGTCCTCAGCATTTCTTGTTTGCATTTACCAAAAGGCTCTCAGACTAAAAAAAAATCAGATTACATGTGGAAATTACTTACATTTTCATGATTATTGAATTTAATAATAATAAAATTAATTTAGTATAATGTAGGGTCGTATATACGAGTATTTAAGAGGAATTTACGGGTTCAAACCCCAAGCTAATTTTTTTCTTACAATTGTGCACATTTTTGGTCGCTGCCACGATTCCCCAACTCGACAGACGAAATACGAAAATCCCCAAAATGAGAAATCAGAAACAAGGTAGACACATTTATAAAAAATGCCTTTGAAATGTTGGGACGGTACTTAATACCCAATCTGAACTGAAATTATGGCTACGGGTCTGTCACGTCTGTGCGTACAATTAGTAATGAAATCATGTGCAAGTAATGATCGTCTAGTTTGAATGTTGTAGTTCAAATGAGATTATCGATCTATCTTTGTACAGCTTCTAAGACAATGACATAATTAGTGACTTCAAAAGCCTTCACATCATTTGTTATTAATGATTGTGATTCTCAGGTATCTTGGAGCAAAGACGGCCGAGATATAAAGAAGGGAGACCGATTCAACATAGACTATTCGCTTGGCATCTGCTCGCTGGAGGTATCTTCATGTGACACATCAGATGCAGGAAGATATACGTGCACAGCGGAGAACCAGCAAGGATCGTCAGAGACATCCTGTAGAGTCACCGTCAATGGTCTCTACTTCTCTCTTCTTCTTCTCCTTCTTCGTTTTCTTCTTTTCACAGTTTCACATTTAGCTAGTAATAGTAGATTGAGAATCTTTGAAAGGATGTCGGGGCTTGAATCTTAGTTTAGTTCATTCAGTGAGTTAAGTTTACTCAGTTAGATGCATTCAGTTAAACCCGGTCTTCCGTTCTCCTTTACTTTAGTACACTGCATGGGAAACTGCTAGGGTTAAGGTAGGGTTAGGGTTGGGGTTAGGGTTATAAGTCTGGTTTTGGTTGGGGTTTTGGTTAGGGTAGGGCTTATAGAACATTTTTCCATCCTTAAATTTCAACATACCCACCCTGTTGATTTTTCCCATTAGTGTACAGGAGAACCCGGTCTTCTTCAGCGGATTATTGGATGCTTTAGAGAATCAAATGAATCTGTCTACTTCAATACTTCACACTTTTATGAATTAATAATTCATTATTAGTTAAATAATAAATTTTGAATTGAACAAACTTAGAATTTTGTCTGGCGGTGATATCATGGTTAGTCCTTAAAATAACATTCGAACTTTTATAGTAAAGACAAATTGCGTAGACTTTTCCAATCAGCTTTAATGTATTCTGTTTACTATGAGTTTCAAGGGAAGACTTTGTTCAATAAATTGGAATGGATGCATGTATAAGTTAAGCTTGCGTTATTTCTTATGGGAAATTGAATCTTGATCTTGAATCTTTCGAAGCTCTTGTACCATTTTGGACGGAGAAATACAAATTGTCTTTCTTCTTATGTAGCACATGTACACTGTGTCTAATTAATGGCCCGTCCCCCAAATGTGGTAGGCCAACAATATTTAGCTAATGTGTTGCATGATTCGATCACACCGGCTGTGAAATGATTGATGTGTGTTATGAACTTTGTGTAAATATTGTAACTATGTATGTTTGTGTTTCAGGCAAGAAAATACAGTACAAACCGTCGACTTTGTTCGATAGTTCCCTTTCGTCTTCTTCATCTTCTTATTCTTCGTCAACAACGTCGTCCACAACGTTTTCATCTCATCGAAGGCTTGGCGGCGGCGGCGGATATCGATCAACCTATCGGCGGACGACTCACAACAGTTCAAGTCGCGTCTTCTGAAGAACCTTGCCACGGGCAATGTGACGTCATCTCATGACGTCACGAGTGTTCTGAACCTTACCAGATGCATGACGTCATTAGATTATTTCGTCTTATGACGTCATCAGTCTCTTTGTTTGGAAAGACCCAAGACTTAGTTGTCGACCAGTCGCAGTATTGCGTACAAGTAGGGAGAATGCTAAGCGTAACGCGTATCTGCTGCTGATGATGCTACTATATGTCTGTTCTGTGCTGTTGTTGATGTTGCTGATGATGAAGATGATGATGGTGTGAATGATGACGATGATGATGTTGATGAGACGACTGGTTGATCATCAATTAGATACCGGTATAATCTCTTTGCATGTGCGTGTGTGTGTGTGTGCATCGGTGCGTGTGCGTGTGTGTGTGTGTGTGTGAAAAGAACGTTCTGTGATGATGATAATAAGTTACAACAAATTAATCTATTGTTTTATTTTGATGACAATTTTTTTTAGTTTAAAATAAACCACTTAAATATATTAAAAAGCCTATTGATAGTGAATAACTTAGTAGTGATCCGTTTCTATTTAGACAAACGTTTGTTTATATTTTTTGTTTTGTTTCTGTTTCAGTTCTGGTTTATTATTAAACTACATGTCGTCGCATTTGCTTCAAACTTTAATTATGCTGTAATTAATTGAAAACACATTTATTAACCACAGAAATTAAATTCATTCTGTTCAATCTTTCATTATCAAAATATAGTGAAAGCTCCAACCAATTATACAATTTACATTTTGCAACATTTACAAAGAATATAATTAAGTTTAATTCCTGATTGTTTGTCCTGTGTCATGAAGTTATGAAATGTTTGTAAGAGAGAGGCTTTATATTGTGAATTCTAGACACAATTCTGTGAACTTTATGTCCCCGGGTGCTGCTGTTGTTCGTGCCTTATGTAGACTCATTGATATTACCGGAAGTACTTAGTTATCGACATAATTATGCAAACGGTTGAGATTTTAGAGATACATTTACAATTTGTGCAGTGCAGTATTTTAAGCATAATATTTATTGCATGATTATTAATCTTACATGGTCTAATGTAATGATGACACTTTCAGTACATATCGCTGCTGCATTTTATAGGATGATGAACGTAATAGTTCATTCTCACATTTTTCTGTTTGTTTTTGTTATCGTTGAACTGCATTTATCGTTTATTTTTTCTGCAGACTTGAACCGCCATTAGTCTTCTCATTTATTTATTTATTGATCTATCTATTTCAGCGCATATCTATTGCAAACGACTTTTATTTTGCACAGATATTTTTGTAGTTGATATCAGTTGTATATTTTTAGTTTTTAGTCATCGATAAATATAATTTGTTGACATATTATTCGTGCTAATTTCTACTCCGCTCACAAGTTAAACCTCGCGTTATGTGATGACGTTATAATGACGTCATGAACGTGACGTCATCACCGTCACGAACGTGACATCCGTTGTTTGATGTTTCCATTATTTTCCTTGACGTGTAAATGACCTCTTTGACTTTGAAGCGCTTGTTAGCAGTTCGTAGCCGTATTTATCTAGTCTATGTACACAGCCTTTTTAGATTTGCAGTGATGTTATTTTTTGAATTAGCGCACTATTAAATTCGGTGCTCTATTTATATATCGGTGCTACAGTTATATTGTACTATACATTGCTATTATATCTTCTCTCTTTGTCCCCTGAGTGCTGCGCTATGATAAATAAGATGAATCTCTACCTTTCAACAACCAGACTTCTGTTTTTTCTATTGTAAAAATTTCTGTGAAAATTTAGTTGCATATAGAACTGCTTTCCTCTCTAGTCTAGTCACAAATCGCGATGTATGAAAGTGAGTATGGCGAGCAGTGCGCAAATAAGCGGGGGGGGGGGCAGGGGAGGGGGGTTTGCCCCCCCCCCCCCCCCCGGGGTGTGGGGTTCCCGCCCTCCCTCCCCACTGGGTTGTGTTACCCCTTAGTGGTCCGCATGTTTAGCGTCGATGCTCTCCCCAGATAAACGGTTAACGTACGAGTATATTTGCCGAGATTGAGTCCAGTTCTCGTGAACGTATTCGCCAACAAGCTGGTTCACTGTTTTGTGTCATACAGAATGGGGTGAGAAATTCTCAAAAATAAGCTTGCCAAAAACATTTTCTGCAAAAGTAAATAAGTTAATCTTATGAATAATGCAGCACGTTAGTGTATAACTGCAACGAGTGTAGTGCAAAATTGTAGCGTAATACAAAAGTGTATCGCAATATAAAAGTCTAGCGGAATAAAAAAAAGTGTAGTGCAATACAAAAGCGTAGCGCAATAGACCATTCTGTAATAAAATTCGATATGATAAAATTCTATGATTAAGCTACTTCCGGTTGACAAAAGCTTTCTGGATACTACACAATAGCATATAATTGAGCACTAACTCTTCAATTTATTAAAAATTCAATCTATATTATGCTGTTTGACTGATATGCGATTGCGTGAAATAATGTAAGTACATCAACGAATGTTTTTCTTTTTGTTGGAAATCTGAAACGTTAGTGTGCAATTGGTTACTATTTATCGTAGCCTATCCTAAAATGTTGGTTTGTCACACGGAAGTAGGCCCGGTTTAATCAGAGAATTGTAAAGCAGTTAGAACATTTGCTCCCAAAACGGTTCTTTCAAATGTGTATTACTGTACAAAAGCCTAGTGCAATTCAAAAGCGTGGTGCAATATGAAGGCGCAATAGGAACTCACTGTTATGTAATAATAGTGTATTGTATAGCTGTCGAATAATAGGTAAGAACATCGTGAATCACGAGAACGCCTACAGCTGAAAATCCGTGGGTAGCAAACTAGAACTTTGTCACACTGTTTCAATTAGTTCTTCAAATACATTCTAGGTCCACAAACAAACCTGACCCACATGCAATTTAACTTACACGTTAATCAGTGCCCACCTACAATTCAGTGCCTACATATAGATTGGGCCGTATGTTTTAAAATGGTAGCAGAGATTTAACAAATTCCTATTAAATGTAATGTAGTTACAAAAATTAATATCATATCCTAGCACTAGCCATAGCCCAAAACCTAACCTTGAGCTATTGGCGGCGCCAGACATTTAGATTTGGGGAGGCTTGAAAATTTCTTACGTGCGGGGGGACACACGTGGGAATGGGTATAGGAGGGGAGCGGAGCACACAATTTTTTACTCGCTGGGGGAGGGTAAGGGCGCACCCAACAATTATTTGTTGGAAGACAAATGTGGCGGGCTAATAGCCCCCCCCCCCAAAGTCCCTGATACGCGCCGCACCCAAAGCCTAAACCAATCTCCAACCATAATCCCATTCCAAACCATAGTCTTAAACGGTACACGGAAAATAGTGAAATATTTTGAAAATTTGTCGCCACAGTACACTCAACTGGTATTGGCCAAATCTGTGGTACCTTTTCGTAATAAGCAATCCATGCCTACATGATCCGGAGTCTTACCGTCCCACACACGCACGCACACACACACATACACACACACACACACACACACA
>JAQFYQ010001432.1:0-13312 GCA_034694885.1 Buchholzia appendiculata | reverse complement strand
GACGACTGACTTGTGATGACCTGACCCTCGTACACGTACTTCCTCGTCTTCGTCAGCGACCGGTACCGACTTCTCTATAACACACAAATAGAAATATGTATTCAAAATACGGTGTCAGGGTTTAAAATCGAGCGAACAAAATAATTTTCAATTAAATAGCTAGTTACATATATACTGTATATCCCTGTTTTCTGATAGTCTCTATGTCAATGACTCGCACATCAGTGTACTGTAAGGAGTGCTGCAAAATCTACTTCTAGTCACATTCTCGTATTAAAATAGACCAGCCAGGTTTCATCACACTTCAACAACATGAACTTGGCCACTGATGTCAAAGAAAATGAGATCACTTTAAGGCTAAATTCGTGAAATCAAATATAGTAGTGTGATGCCTTTCACCAATGTTGAGCAATCTCAGCGATGTCACCTATTAGCAAAGCCCTATCATATTTGAGAGCGTTACAGAGAGAGGTAGACATACAAATACACATACAAGTACAGACAAGTATCCACACAAGCATACATACAAGCACAAGTCTTAGTACACATACAACTACAGACAAGTACATGTACAAGTACAGAATCAATTCCAAAGTAATCGCTTTAATTCCAATCTCAGAAAAAAAACGTTTGTGTTTGATGAAAAAAAATCAATGCTATGATAGACTGAATAATTTTCCGGACAAGAGAAAACTATGAAAATTCAAACACCCACATCTAGGCACAAAAACATCATAATAAAGCAGAGAATTAAAAATAATTAAGAATACATAATATTGAACAATAATTCATTTTCACACTGCAGTCATGTATAAAAAAACGAAAAAAAAGATATAGTCGTGTTTTAGGAACACCAAAACTATTATTCTAGCAAAAAATGGATGAAATCTGAGAAGAGTTAACCTGGCGGTTGATTGGGTAATCACTGGAAGCACCACCATTAGAAGACTGATCCACAGCTCCTCCTCCATCTGAACCCATCCCAGCGACGTCAGCACCAGGTCGAGACTTGAGCAAACGCTTCGCAGCCATGCCGGAGAAAATAACTGGAACCGCATCTCCGTTAGACTTGCCAGCGTGCGAATGCGGAGGATTCGCGCCATTTTTATTCTTACCAGAAACATCGACGTCATCGCCGTCAAAGTCCGAGATCATCATAGTCCTAGTCTGAACTTCCTCTTCTACCATCCTTCGTTCCGTGTGTCTCGGAGGCTTACCGTTTCTCTGAGCAGCATTTTCTGCATGACCATTTACAACTACAGCAGGTTTGATCACCTTCGGTTCGAGGACGGCAGGCACAGGATTGGTCGATGCACTCGGACCTGATCCATTATTGTTCTTTGATGAGCTTTGAGTCGCAACGTGATTGGCTGGTGGCGTTACTGTAGAATTCTTCGGCGTCGCGTGATTGGACGGTCGCACACCTGGCTCGTTCGTCGTCTGGTGATTGGCTGAACCGTTGGAAAGTTTTGGAACTGTTGTTTGTTCCTTTGCAGTAGGTAATTGAGAAGCGGGTTTCTAAACAAAAACACAAAATAAAGCATGTAATGAAAACTCAATAATAAAAACGTTTTCAACCCATCTGCAAGTTTAAATCACTGAATGAATGTGAATAGATGAATGAAACTGCTTTCTGTGTAGGTCTTTCTGGCCAAATCATATCTTATGAACATTCAACTGATCCACAAGGCCTATGAGGTGAATATAAGCCAACAGTAAGCCAAGATCATTTCAGTAGAGGCAATAGAATGTTACATATAGCCCAGGTGTGTAACCTAAAACAATCAGCCCAACAAGCTCAATAGAGAAGTGAACTCAAAACTACAACCAAACAAAACTTAAACATAAAAATATCTGTCATATATTCACCACACTGATAAAAGTTAGACTATAACTTGACCGTAGTCACTGGTGCACAGAATACAGTTTGTCTTACCTTGGCAACAGCTGACTCTACAACAGTCGTCGAGTCCGCCACTTTCTTCTCAGTAGAGAAGCTCGTGATGAGCACCTCGGAGGAAGAATGCGCGTCGGAAGAGTCCGAGGTGGAGGACTGCTCCAGTGCATCCTCAGAGCCAGTGTCGAGTTCTTGGACGTCGACCGTCACCTCAGCACCGGCCTCGGAGATGAGCTGAGCCATCGGACCCGTTCCTTGTATGGAAGCGATGAACGGATGCTGCGAGAACAAAGAACTCTAACGATAGCAAGTTCAGATTATTTGCACACAATAGAAGATGAAGAAGATGAGAAATGATTAGGACAAAACTTGCTAAATTTAATATTAATGCCAACCATTTAAAACATAATAAATGTTCTTCTTCATATAAGATAAAAAATATTTGTATTCAATACTCATTATACTCACAATTTTGTAATCATAATTATTGTTTAGCCAATGTATAGTGCTTGCAAGAAATACGACATACACTCATGATAAGTTGATAACAAGCAACAGGCTGGTTCAGTTTCCGTATACTTTCCACAACATTTTTGCATCCCAATATCGCCATTTACTACAATTCCCTATAGGTATTATATTTCACAACAACTGACTATTCTAATGACCAATTCAATACACTACCATTTGAACACGAGACGTGGATTCAAATCAACATTTCCGATAGTACTATCTCATCTCTCAGACCTAATCACATAGGTATATGACAAACAATAACTACTATAAACTTGATCAACTGAATACCGCAAATATCAGCTGCATAGCATTACACCCAGAGTTAACATTAAAGCTGTTTAGCCACACATCTTAAATGCACAAATGGCAGCAATACTTACCCGAAGAAGCTCATTTGCGGAAGCTCGCTCTGCAGGGTTTTTCTTGAGACAGCTGGCCAGAAAGTTATTAAAGTTTGCTGACCTGACAAAAAGCAATGAGACATGCTACGGTTAAGTCATCCACCTTACACTTTACTTCAATTTCTAGTTGATCCCAAAAATACATCCATAATTCTGAAATTTAAATTGTATTATCACAAGCACTGTATATATGTTCTAAGAAATTCCATCACTGAACGGCACAAAAAACACAAAAATCCTCTTAGGTGTAATCTGGATACTTCAGCTGAATGCTAATAGTATATTTAAAACTATGCGCAAGACCAGGGTGGGATTTCTCGGGGGGTTGGGGGGCTCGACCCCCTGGCGGGTGTCACGACCCCTCACCTCACGTGGAAAAAACTCAGGGGGTCGGTTTTATACAGAACCCAAGGGGTCGGTTCAATTTTGGACCGTCCCTATCCCCCCTGCATAGGAAATTTTTTAACAGTCGCCACCACCCACCCCCGCTCGTCAGATCGTCCGACTCCCCCCCCCCACCTATTTTTTGACAAATCTCACACTGAGCAAAACACACTATCGCTTACCTTGCCAGCAATCTCACCGTATTCAGGATCGTTCCTTATACATATTCCATTAGTTATCGAGTAATAAAAATAAAAATTAATAGTCATAATAATAATTAATATTTATATCAATAAATATAAAAATATATAACAACGAGTCTCAACTTTAACATTCTGCCTACACAGCAGAATTATTTTCAACAAACCATTTATGTGGAAGATCCAAGATTGGCGCGTCGGTTCTCTGTATCCGCAAGGTCACGCGACCCGGATTCATGTTGTGATTGGGTGGATGCATCTGCGCTAATTCTATCAACGTTATACCTAGCAACAAACGACAAAACACTTTATGTAGGTAAAATGATACATCATAATTGATGTAGATATAGTGACAGCTTTCTCTAAATTCAAGTGATCCATTTTTAGTTAATTATTAAATTACTCAATAAATAGTATGTAATGAAATAAATAATTAAATAGCAATGTTAAACACAGCTTCTATGGCTTGCCAGCAAGAATTAGAGAGAATGCTTTCAACAGTAAGTAATTCCATATTACACCGTGTTTGAGTTTCAAAAAGAAAACATTCTATACACACCGTTTTTATTTACATAATGTTTTACAATATTTACATTATGCCCTACGATAACAAATTTTTTAATCGATTTGATGATAAATATAGAATCAGAATCTGAAACAAAATCATCCACTATTCTGAACCCAACAAGCAAACGCATACAAAGACAATATGTTCACTTTAGATATCATTAATCCCAGAATTCACAGAGTTAACTTTAAAAAAGGATTTTATTAAAAATGCGCTCGTTTTCCATGTCAGAAATGGTGAGTGGTCTAATATGTAAATCAAATTACAAACCTAGAGACCAGACGTCTGCCTTACAGTCGTAGGGTTCATCTTTGATAGTCTCACATGCTATCACTTCCGGCGCCATCCTAACGAATACATCACCATCATCATCACTATCATCATCATCAACATAATATTAGTTTAGCTATAAAATCTTTAAAAAAAATATAATGCAAGCTTAATACAAAATACAACAAGCCAAAAAATATAAATCACAATACAGAGGATATAGCGCAAGCAAATTAGTAAGTCTTTTGAACCATAAACGGGTGAAAGCCACTCAGGGAAGTGGGCAATATGTAAAAATCAAGAAATTAAGTTACTTGATCAAGCCCAGAACATTCACTAAGTTTAAATTATGTATGTTATGTATGTATTATTTCCCTATGTATGTTTCACAATGTATATCATGCTGTATATTATTATTACACAAGTACACATACATTGAAAAGAAAACCTCAATTTAACAAAACAAAGAAATGGCAAAACGATAAGTGTAAATGATAGTGTTTTATGCTGAATCCAGTAGGCCTAGTTCAAATCATGTAGATTATTTAACACTGTACATAGTCTAAAGCAAAAACAAAGCTTAACTTTACTGTAAAATTAAATTCACTCATTAAATCATTTATTATGTCACTCATGCGACCATAAAACTACTTGTTCGAGTATCGAAGAAAACTCAAGAAGATTTCCTGGAAGATTCAGAGAACTAGACGACCAGGCAAGAGATAATAACATGACATATGATAGAAAGGCAATTATAACGTACCAGTACGGTGTTCCAACAAACGAATTGCGTCGCTGCTGCTCCGACGAATGATTTCTAGCCGATATACCGAAGTCGGCTATTTGGAACATATGAAAACATTTCAGTAGACAACCCACAGGTTAAGACCCAAAAAACAGCTTGCAGGCAAATGAAGACAAAGTCGATTAATTCCAGCTTATATCACATATTATCTATGCGAGCTTCAAATTTCATCTGTATCTTTTAATCTATTTGTTGCAATAACAAATCTCACCAAACTTACACCTGACATAGTAACATATGTTACAATCACTCCAGCCAAACACATGCTAAAACCTTGCTCAGCAATGTCTCTCATCAACTGCTCCAGATATTGTCTGAGCAAACTGCTGATGAATAAAAGTTTAGATTCCATTAGTCTACATCTAGTGAATATTTTGTCAATGTTTTCATCTGATGAACCCTCTAATAACACAAAAATTTGAACACAGTCATCATATTCCTACAAACACAATACTAAAATTCTCTCGGTTCTAAAAGATGATTTAGATGCTATTTAGAGAATCACTGAGATATTTTCCAAGTGCGGTAATAAATTACAAAATACATAAAAATATATTGGATCACGTAGGTCAGTAGCCAGGATCTTACTTCGGATGGGGTTTATGATTTCCAACGATTATTATCGACCTTCACTCATAGCTTTCATTTCTGAGGAAGGCATTTTACCATGAAATAGAATTTAGCAACCTTTTAAAGCAAAACATCCCAGATCCTCCAACATTTCAAGAAAACAAATTCGTTTTGGAGATGATGAACCCCTAAGCCCCTCAAATACGACCCCCTACAAAACATTTACATCTGCTGCATAATTTCACTACAACATTGATACCAATTTGACAGATGGATTACAGAACAATAAATTTACACAACAATCGGTCAGACGATCTCATTGATCAAACTTCATGAAGGAATCAACCTTAAAAAAGAGAGATAAAAGCTCAGTGCACGAGAGGTTACACACAAAAATCATTTATTTTGCAAATGAAGCACATTAAATGCAGAAAAACAGTTAAAAAACTGTAGGCAATTTTTATGTCAAAGCGCAACATAACCGACCGACCTAATTTAACGTCTCCCGTGTTTGTCAGCAGAATATTCCCGGCCTTGAGATCCCTGTGGATGACACCGTTAGCATGGAGGTACTGGAGCCCCTCACATGTGTAGCGGCACACGTACTGGATCTGTTCCTCAGTCAAAGGTCTCTCCAGCTCATACATGATGCGATCCACAGCACCGCCAGCACAGTACTCCAAATAGATCTACATAAACACACAAAGATACCATGCTTAGCTGCCCTGAGGTACATCAACGAATCACAATGAAAAGAAAACATATATAAGCTAGCGTTCTGATTGGTTGACATACCATCAGACCGTTAAGCAATGTAAATATAATAACACAACATAGTATTCAATTGGAGTACTCTGCTTCAAGTTGGAGTGCTGTGCGAATGTGACACCAAATTATATTCACATTCATGAGAAGCAAATCCACTGTTGTCTGTAAGGTTGAAAAAAAATACAGAATGAATCGAATTAAAATATCAATTCTGGACAAACCTAATGAAATAATGTAAACATTACTCTTCATTGCCCCATCGGTTTGTATGGTCTGTTGTTCTCATTTCATCTACAATATCTCTGCTTCTTACTTCTTCCATTTCCTTCAATCCCTGATTGCAAAAGGTCTATCTATCTCTGTCTGTCTCTATCTGTCTGTCTCTGTCTGTCTCTCTATGGCTCTCTCTGGCTCTCTCTCTCTATGGCTATCTCTGTCTCTGTCTGCGTCTCGGTCTCACAATGTTCTATATTTTCTCTCACAGGAAGATTTAAACTTAATGTTCAAATAAGTCATTGGCAAAGACTTTAACCTCGCTACACAGCTATCAGTAGCCTACTACCATCAAGTGGCTTGCAATCATATCTTATCTCTATTCTTCTGATAACATGCACAGTAAAATGACATCCTATCGAGTGCATTACCCTTAGACAAGCTACCATAAATCAGGTCAAATTCAATTACCACAAATACAAATTCACTGAAACTCTAGCAAATCCTCAAAAATAGATAATGAGCACAGTATCTATTTTGGAAAACATCAAGTAAAATGTACCGTACATAAAAAAAATCACATAATAATCTATCTACCGTAAATAAAGTTCCAATTATTAAGTAAATGCTAATAACAAAGTATTCATAAATGGATTAGGTAATAAGAATAACAGAGGAGATAGACTAGTTGGATTTTCCGAAGCAGGAAGCTGGTAGTTAACAACACTTGGTTTGAGCAAGATAAGAGGAGAAGGAACACATGGAAGAAACCTGATGATACTGGAAGATACCAGATTGATTATACCAGATCGATGAATACATCGTATTTCATATCCTACTTCAAGATTATTAAACAGTGGTTTAATAAATCAGCTTTCACAAAAACTATCAACAAAGTGTAATATTTTAACAGATTTAAAAACAAAAAACAGTAATGAAAAGGAAAAGTACCCTAAATAGCATACATGCATAAATAACAACTTTAGAGACCTTCAAATTCGAAATGAACAAATTTCTCAAAATTTTTGATGGTTTGAGGCATTTTCTTAACCTCTATCGCGAAATAAAATTAAATCCTGATTATGGGCCTAGGCCTAATTATTAATTCGCCAAATAGATGACACTGCTTACAAATCTTACCACTTCTTATTCATTTCACAAGTAGTACAATAATCTTGTCATGTCTACTTGTTAGGGCAAACATTAGCATCTGATGTTCTCCTGAAACTTGTGAAGGGTTTCAAAGTCAGCAATACAATAATTAAACACATATATGATCTAGAAACTCAGAGCTCACGCTTAAACTTTTGTAATGTCAGCAAATTGTGATTAACCATCAACAATAATAGCAATCAGCAAAGTCAAGGAGAGTCATAAACAACAACAACAAAAACAGTCAATATCTATTTGTCGCTTGCACCACATGGTCAAGAAATAATAATACTGATAATAAATGACAAGAAAATAATAAAAGTGACAGCTGAAAAACTATTAGTGCAACTATATTCATCGTGACATTATTTAGTGATCACAAAATGAGAGCAAATTACCCATAGCTTTCCCTCGAAGTTGTATGTCTCGTAAAGCTTGACGACGTTCTTGTGATCTGATTGGCTGAGGATCTCAATCTCGACCATGTGATCCTCGAGCTGCTCGGGACTGGCTATGTTCACCTGCTTCAGGGCTGCAAGTATACCAGTCTCCTTGTTCCGAGCCTACCAGGACAGTGCAAGCATAGTTACTATATAGACAAGAATATGCACTAAACCTCATAGAACAAACATAAAGATCGCATACAAACAATCATCACAGTAAATAAAATGATTAAAATAGATCAAACACAAACAATAGATGAATAATGAACTGTTGACTGTAGTCAGTGAAACTTAGAAACGACAAAGACGACGACGATGATCAAGACAAAAGAGATCGTGATTAATAATCAGTGATGTAGCCCATGGCCTTGATGCCTTGCCTCAAGGCTGCCTTGAGGCACTTCACTGCCTTGTCTTGCCTTGACCAATTTTCCAAATGCCTTGACTTGCCTTCTCTTGAAAAAAGGCCATGGCCTTGAAAAAAATGCCTTGACTATCTCACTTTAGTAGTCCTTGGCCATGATTTCATGCCTCAAGGCTGCCTTGAGGCACTTTACTGCCTTGCCTTGAACAATTTCCCAAATGCCTTGCCTTGGCCTTGAAAAAACGCCTTGCCTTGCCTTGACCTTGAGAAAAATTCCTTCTCTGCATCACTGTTAATAATACAGAAAGGCTTGCTAACTGATACATAATAAACATTCAATGAATCGTACAAGTTTTAAAATTGTCTGTTTGTGTGTGAAACATGCCTTAATAATATTTAATGCCAAAGGCTTTAAATACCTCCATCCCAAGCATTGAGAAGCTTGAAAAAGTTAACTACTGCAAAGATTTACAACATTTCAACTGACGACTTCAGCAGGTGCAAAAACAACAATAATCTCAACAGAATAACTAGACGACTCCCACACTTGAATTATGATTAATTGCCGTCACAGAAAATGAACTTTCTCTGTAATCCAGTGCAATGTACACTAATGTGGTACCCCTGAAGATCACGGTAACTCCGCGGATCTATGGGCATTGGGCATGCGGGTGGAAAATTCTTAATACGCAATTTCAGAAATTTTGAATCATTTGCACATCAGTCCTTGAGCTCCACAGTAAGACTAGACATTGATAACCCATTCAATCGAGAACGGATAGACTGAAATTTAATCAAATTCAAGTGCCACATTCCATTTCCGTCAAAAGCAAAATGACATAAAATCATACATATAAACGAAGTTAACAAATCACACATGAAAATTCGCGAACACAAACAAATGCATTATGGTACTCTGTTAGCCTTTCAAGTGCAATTCTTCAATTAATACTGCTTTAGTACAAAATCAGTGAGTCAAATAGGACCTATAAAAAAAACTAGAATGCTCAAACCTGCAGCTTATACCTCAAATATACTAACATAGGCTAGTTTCTATCAATACTTGAACGTCAAGAATACTACCACTGAATAAAAGAGTAAATACACTGGCTAAAGACACTCCCGAAGTCTTCCGGTGTCATCTGTCATCGGGTAAATCGCAATAATAAGAACTTTGGAATTTATCTTTCTCTAATAAATAAACATCAAGAAAACCAACCTTGTAGATCTGCCCGAAGGCACCATCGCCGATGTATTCCACATTCTCCCAAGTGTCGTTCGGATCTACGTCGCACTTGATGAACGTCAGAACAGCCGAGCGCTTCTTCGCGACAAGCGTCGACGCATTCGCTGCGAAGAACGACTTGAGTTTATCCAACACGAACGTCATCGTTAGAATTAGGCCAATCAGCCGAACTGAGCGAGTCACATAACTGTATAATCCTTACGTAGATTCCTTAGATATCCTTTAGGTAGAGTCCATAGGTATAGTCCTTAGTTAAATTGCTTACATTATAGTCCTTGGTTCAGCAGTAGAGTTCCGCGAAAAGTTCTAATATAGAATGACTAGAGTCCTAGATAAGTTCAGAGTATATAGGTAACGTCCTTACTCCTTGGGTAACGTCCTTAACGACCGCAGGTAACGTCCTTAGGTAACGTCCTTAGGTAACGTCATTAGGTAAAGCTCATAGGTAACTTGTTTCAGGAACTTGTTTCAAGTTGTAATTTCTTGAACCATTTATTCTCTGAAGCTATTCTGATAACAAAACAATGAACACATACTTTAGATTCAGTAATAGTTTTATTGATGTTGGCTATTATAAATGTTTAAAACTAACTATCACCATTCCTAAGCTGAATCGAATGAACAAAATGCTTTTTTTCAGAAAACTGGTCATAGCAGCAGAATTGATACATTTCTATTGTAATATTGTATTCCTCAGTTTTAGAGTAGGATAACTCCCATTGTTTATTCAATTAGGGGTACTTCAAGCAATAATGGAGTTTAAAATAGTTATCCACTAGTGTAGTGATTGGATCTAATTAGTTGAAATACATCAAGCTATATTTTCAAAGTAAATGTGATTATAATGTTAATTACTCAGACATGAAAATAAACACAACTGAATCTAATTATTGTTTACAGAGAAACACAAAGCTGCTGTTACCAGGACAGCTGTCTTCAGCCACACACACACTTAGCAACATCTCTTCTGTTCAATGACAAACAGTATTATTCTGAAAACACTGCTACATTATTCATTAATTAATTCTCATGAAATGATATCAAATGAATCTGGTTTCATGAATCTGCTCATTATTTGCTCAACAGTTAATCCAACCTCGGCTAACTCACTGCCATCATAGTCAGAATCAGCAGAGAAGCTTGCAATCCGGGTTCAACGACCTTCAAATACCAAAACTACAGAGATTTCCTAGAAACAGTACTGCAAACAGTCAACCATTCACTGATCTGGATTACACAGCGGAAACTATTAACGTTGCAATAATTACTGTCTCAGAAACAGATCCATAAGCCTGTTTCTGTTTCTGAAAGCACTGCAATATTCTATAATCAATGTCTCTGAATTGCTATCAGTACGACTTTATCTGAACTAAGCGATCACTGCTATTAGCTAATAAGGTCTTGGCAATGTCATATCTACTAGACCGGTGACACCAGCAATGTCATATCTACTAGACCGGTGACACCAACAATGTCATATCTACTAGACCAGTGACACCAGCAATGTCATATCTACTAGACCGGTGACACAAGCAATGTCTATCTACTAGACCGGTGTCACCGCAATGTCATATCTAATAGGCCAGAGACACCAGCAATGTCATATCTAGGCTAGACCGGTGACACTACCAATGTCATATCTACTGGACCGGTGACACCCGCTGTGTTATATCTAGGCTAGACCAGTGACACTACCAATGTCATATCTACTAGACCGGTGACACCAGCTGTGTCATATCTAGGCTAGACCGGTGACACTAGCGACCCTGTGACACTTCGCCTGAGCACGACTGCACCAAGGCTGTCGGTCCAAGTCAACAAAGATATCAAAACCTGTCGACCTTATTCTTGCCAAGTCTTGACTTCAACCAAAAGCACTTAATATCACTCGACCAGCACTTAAATACTTCTAACCTTATAACAAGCCTGCATGGTGATTGTCTCTCTAACAAGTAGCTTGAATAACTATGCAGCTAGTGTGTGTACATGCAGTTAGGCATGTAACCTTGTGCTGGTACGAATTCATTAGCCGAGAGAGTGAAAATATGCAGCTCTGCCTGTAAGTTTGGTTTCGTAGGTAAAGCAAAATAGAAACATTTGGGTGCATACACTTACATTTGAACACTAAAGAGAACTTCACTACTTGATAATTTAGCACATAATGTGTAGCGGTAGTAAATATTGTACAACTGAACCGCTCAACAAAATGCAAATCAACGTTTAAAATAAAATTCAAGACAATGTTATGGTGACAAACTAAACAAATAATGAAAACTAAAATTAATCGTCTAAAGCAAAGCAGGCCATTTCACTAGGAAACTGCTCTTAGCTTGAAAATAAATATTTTGTTTTAATCACTACATTTGAAGTTTAATTGGTTTCGTTTGGAGTTTAGCTTACAAAAGCATAAAACATAGTGATGTCACTGACATTCGCATAGCCTAATTTTTTTTAATATATCCCCAAAACTTACCTGTTAGAAAAGTTACATCGGCAGCAGGCTTAAACATCACTCTCATGAACAATTTAAAATATTGTAACTGAATAAATAAAGGCAAAACATGCCGCAATAAAAACGTGTTCTATGTGATCCTATAAATACCACAGCAAAATACCTAAACAACAAATATTCACAACTCAAGACGTGATAAATAACCCAGTGAAATTCCTGATAAAATATAACTAAATTCCCAAGGCGTCGTCCTTAGCATATCTTCGTCCCATGTGTGCTATTGCACGCTTAGGCCTACACAGTAAGATATCAATAACATCGGCACTCATTACAACTTAGAGCATTGTGAGATCACAGAAAGGCGTTGCCGTGCATTGTAATGCCAACTTCGTAATGCCAACACTTGTGAAGCTTATAACTCGGTCCACAGCTAGATTTAAATCCAGTAGCTTCCTGCTGTCGCTGCTGAATGATTTATATAAAAAAACTACTTCCATGATGAATATCAATGCACAGCGAGACATGCATCGAGTATGACTCACTTCCTCCCAGTTCACACGATCAGGGGGGCAGTGAAGCAGCTATGACTAATTTAATATGTACAGTAATAATTACACCGGGCTGCAAAAACTTCCAGCAAACTTCCTCATTATCTACTACATAAAGCAATGTCTAGGCACTTAGTAATTATGGATATTTGATTAGACCTGACACTCAGTGGAGAACCTCAACTCGGTCAATATAAAGTTGATTTCTCTCATTTCTTCACCACAAAACACTTGAAATCTAGCAATTTTCCCTCCTAGTAGAATAATCTGCCCCAGTCCATTTCTGACGGCAGAATCATCAACAACACTTCATTGGAAACAAATCAGCAATATATGTTAAAACTCTTTACATTTATTATCTATTTTCGTTTACAGGGGCGTAGCTGGCCGGGGGGGTCCTGGGGTCCGGACCCCCCCAGTCAAGATCTAGACCACTTATACAAATCGTGCAAATCCGATGAGTTTTTTTTAAAGGGGGGGGGTGACCCCCCCCCCCTCTGAAACATGTTCACGCG
>JAQFYQ010001431.1:0-13313 GCA_034694885.1 Buchholzia appendiculata | reverse complement strand
CCGAATTATGTCTCGTTTAATTGCTACGTCGAAGATTTCGTTATATGCTGCACATATCTAAGATGAAGCACTAGCGTACTGCAACTTACAATGTCAAACCTGACGGGAACTGAAACGACCATAAACTGAAAAAGAGCCAGTTTCGCTTATTGAAGTTATTTTTTTATTTGTTGGTCAACTCACTCAACTGATAAGATATCTAACTTATCTGGTAACCTGCAAGTAGCTGTCAGATAGAATAAACAATTCTTGTCTCCTGTTATATATGTACATTTAAAAACGACTTCTTTGTAATTCGCTTAGTGATTGAATTCATCATGCTGCAGTATTGTGCACTGTATTTTTTAAATATTTATTTTATATTCTTAACTGCAATTATTAACATTTGAATTTCAGTGATCCAGATAATTTAACAATGTTTATTTTCATCGTCGAACTAAGTTGTCTAAAGACGTGATGATTGATTGTTATACTGTTGTACGCTGGTTGAAATGAACGATGCTGATGATTCCAAATCAACGGGAAAACCTAATCTGCAACTAAATTAAAACGAAATAACAATGCTATCGAAGTCCAAGAGTAACTTGTGTTATCAATGTGAACTCCGCCGCCAGTGCTACTGAGTAAATGCACCGTGTGATGTCACCGCACTATGTGACGTCACTGCACAATGTGACGTCACTGCACCGTGTGATGTCGCTGCATCGTGTGACGTCACTGCACCGTGTGATGTCACTGCATCGTGTGACGTCACTGCCCCGTGCAACATTACTGCACCGTGTGACGTCACTGTAATGTGATGTCACTGCAATATGACGTCACTGCACCGTGTGACGTCACGGCACAGTGTGATGTCACTGCAGTATGATGTCAGTGAGGGAATGGGCTTGCATGCAGCCAGTCACAGATGCAGGATAAAATTCCTTCAATAATGTCTTACAGATTATAGATCATGTATCTTGTTTTAATTTAATTTATTTCAGCAATTTACAACATGTAAATGTTTCTGGCACAGCTTTGTCTTGTCGTCTGCACGAGGTCTCCTATTGGTCACTGCTCTCTTGGTGCTCTATTGTTCAACACTCAGTGACGCTTTGACCTGCATAGAGTGTCCTAAACCTCCGAAGTGTCCTGCTCTACCGAAGAACCCCGCGGTGTGTGAGCCGAAGTTGCGTCCTTGTGGTTGCTGTCCGGAGTGTGCTGGGAAGAAAGGTGACAAGTGTGACAGTCTCAGTGTACCGTGAGTCAACTTGACTGATCTCATTGTTTGAATACTGATATTAGAGTATTGATATTAGATCTTACCAAGGAGGCCTTTGAGACAAAATAAGAAACAGTGACAATAGAACATCTCATCTCAAGTTCTTTACAGTGTAGTGTTATGAACTGTGGATGCATCGAAGCAGCTGTGCCACACACCAGTACAAACCACCGTACTATCTGAACTTCAATTTACTTCTCTTTGTTTCCTGCTTATCAGTAAACGTACATGTACTTATGTAATAATTATATGGAAATGAATATTTAATATCGTAAATTCAGTTGTCCATTTTCCAGCCCTTTATTCCCTTTCTTATTGCACGAATAACACAGTAGCAAATATGATCAAGGAAGGATAAAATAAAAGAACGTGTATGATATCGGATATGACATGTGGAGCAAGCTCTGGAATGGTAAAAAATTATTGTTTATTATGTAAATACTTCGTTATGCTTTCGTATGCAGTCAATATTTAGAATAAGTCAAATTATATACATGCGTTAATGAAACAATGATCCTGTGAACGTATATTCTATGCGCTTTTCAGTTTATATATAATCTGTATATGCATACTGTATACATAATATGTATTCTCCTTGGAACCACAAAATTCTAATTTCAATCATTTTCTTCATCAAATGTTAGTACAGCGTTAATAGTATAATACTGTTGCTGTCCTGCTTGACAGATGCAGGACTGGATTGTATTGTGTGAACGCTCAAGGCGTTGCCAAGGAAACGCTGCAATGGTGGGAGCTCGAGTTCAAAGGAATCTGCAAGGCCAGGATCTGCAAATACTACTCTTAACATGGATCGCCTGCAGAACATTTGTAGCTGACCACACTATCTTCTTTCATCTACTGACATTAAATGTTACTTTGTTGTTCTGTTGCTTATTCATGAAAAGAATTGAATTTAAATAGACGTGAGAGTTTAACGGTATCTAGTGTGGTTGTACGGATTGTTGCACCTAGCGATCCTGGCTCGATTCCCGTTTAAGGCATCAAGTTTTTCACTTGATTGGAAGGAGGTTTACAGTAGACGGACTGGACTCTATGTATCCTCGCCATAACACTAGAAGTAGGCATAATTTAGCAACTTTCGATTTAGACCAAAATGATTAAAACAACAGACACATTTCTATACCATGACATGAACTGTTAATACTACAACTTCATTGCCCGGTAACCAGTTGAGCATTAGTTGAATGCTAATTAATTTTCGTAGGTAACCTGGCATTTCAATAAACCTTGCCTTACAACGTAGCGTACAGTGACAACCATCTAAAGGCTGATTAAAGACAGTAACACAGTTGTGGAGATATTTATAATTATATAACTATCTCCCTACATTTACAATTGCATTTTACTGCCACTGGTTGAATTGGTAAACCATGGGCTTGCTTAACCTTTGGCCTGTCTATTGATTACATTGCATTGCATGAGCTGTAGGTCTCTGGCCTACGTCAGGGTTTGAGCTGCGGTATGTAAAGCTCTACCCGTGGTCATTCTGTTGTTGGAAGTCTTAGGCGTTGGTTGTATTGGAACTGTAGGACTGTGGTGTTGCGCACGTGGATAGTATCGGTCGCGTGGCGTGTCAATTAATTAGATATTGATATTTAATCTATTTAATTCATTGCCGCTTGTTTAATAGTGCTGGCGTGTATAGTCAGGGGCGGACTGGCCTGGTTAGGGACTGAGGGATTCCTCAGTGGGCCCCTCACCCAGTGGACCCATGGGCCCCCATGCAGCAAATTTTTTAATAAAACGAAAAAAAACATTTGAATTTTAATGATAGAAATGTGAAATTTGACCACTTGAGATTAGGTTAAAAATGGAGAATGAATATAATTCAATAGTGATGGTGATTGACCATTTCTTTGTCATATGTGATTTTGCACTAAATAAGTTTACTTGAGAGATTCAATAACAATGAGGAATTCTTGAAGGACCGTGCAAGCATGGATCCCAAACATTTCGAAGACATAATAGATAATGGTCTTTCGAGTAAGAGATGGGAATGCATTGCCAAATTTATGAAGTCAGACAGAGCCACTTTAGCGCTGCAGCTTACTCAGTTTGCAAATGACTTCAAAGCGTTTGGCCAGCCATTGCACCAAGTTGATGAAAGCCAAGCAAGTGATAGTGATGATGGAAAGATTGACGATGATGGTGATGAAGCTTTAAGATATGCTGTAACACTGGCAACAAATCCAATGATAGTCATATAAATTACATGAACTGTTTAGCTTGTACTACTAAAATACAGCACACAAATAATCTGTATAGCAGTATGTACACGGAGCTGTACAATACATGGCACATAAGTTTATACTGACAATGCCGTCCACACAAGTTACATGCGAGCGAGTGTTTGCAAAACTTAAGATTATACATGTATAGTCGAGGTTGAGGTCAACAATAAGCCAAGATCTGCTAGTAAAAATCGTTACTGTTAATGAACATTGAGCACACTTTATTTATTACAAATTCCGAATAAGATGTCATCATTGATGAAATCGCGGTACATGTTTTTTTATTCGACCACCAAATTGTAAATTTTGAAAATAATAAAAAATTTGCCCTAGCCCTAACCCCAACCTTAGCCCTAATTACTATAACTCTATAAACCCTAACTTGAACCCTATAAACCCTATCTTAAACCACATGAACCCTATATCACGTTGCTGTAGAAAGCTATAGCCTAGATATTGTTTGTGGTCGTATAACAAACAAGTACCGAAATCGCCAGTTAATCAGAACTGAAGCTTTCATTGATTATAATCTGGAAACTTATCTCATAGCGATAATGGAGTTAATAGGATTAGATAAAGTAAGTGATTTTTTAAAGCGTCATTTGAATGAACCAGAAGAAAGAACCGTGATTTCAGTTACTATTTTCAGAGAGTTTTAATTAAGTTTTAATGCAATTAATAGGACATAAATGCTTTACAATGTTTGAAAGAAAGCAGCTCACGTAGGCCGTACAATCCTTTATTTCTATTAATTTCTATAAAAAATTGTTATAAATGCTGCAGATGCAAGTTTGAAAATGCAGGATGGGTATTAAAGTTGTATTTGCACAGAGGAAGGAATGTACACAGTATGCTAATCAATCATAACTTATGATAATAACAACAAATATACCAGTGCGTACTGGGGGAGGGTTAATTTATAACTTTTCAGCTGGTTATATTCTGCTGGGCCCCAGCTGAAAGTTTCCTCAGTGGGCCTTTGAGAGCCAGTCCGCCACTGTGTATAGTACTAGGTGTGAAGTTTAATACTAATTAGCCCGGAGGTAAATTGTGTTGTTCGTTTATCTGGAGCGGTGCTGGAATAGTATTTTGACTGATATTGAAATCCCGTGTTGCTTGTAGGTTACCCCGAGGTCATTGTAACATTGTAACAAGTAGTAACTATTTGAGTATTTTGAAGTACGTCCTACATACGTTGTCAGTACCCAATGTCCTAGGGCTGCCCCAATGATTGAATGATCAACCTTTTGTAAATATGTAATTATTCTTTTGTAACAGAATTTTGAGTATTTAAATTCTACAGTTTGAGAACGATATTCTTGAATAGTCGGAGTTGGATTATTGTAATTACTATTATTTCGTTTAGTTGTTAACTTACTATTATAGCATTTCTAGCATTTCATCTATTTACTCTTTATCTTGTTTTGTTGATTTTGTATTGCTACTACTTAAAACTGTTCTTTGCATTTTGTTGTTTAATACATATATATTTTGATTCACTGTATTGGATTTCTTGTTATTAGTCTTGGTGAAAACTAAGATGAACCTAGTAGATAATTTCAGGTCATTCACTTAGGCCACACTCTTAATCATATAGAAAAGGTGATTGATTAAATACTACCTGAGAAAATAACCTGATAGGCTATAAAATTTAATGTTAAGTGGAAGCGTGTTTTGGTCTTCTCTTTGTCTTGGCCTGTCGAGCCTTTATACAGAAGCGGATGATACATTTCCAGATCTGTTGTGCTGGATAAGTGGATATAATCTGTAAGCCTCTAACAATTATTATTAGTGACAAATAGTTAAATTTTGAATATGCGTCACGGGTATTTCCAAGGGAATTACCAGGAAGCCACGATTCCGCTTATAAATGAATTAATTTAATCAGTGTCTAACATCAGATTAACATTAAGGTTCATGTTACCGAAGATATAAGATTATCACAAAACGTCATAAAGGATCCGGCTTATCAACTTCATGCTATACAAGTTCATACTCTCGCCCGAGGCAGAAAACTGTCCAGAATCTAATGCCCGGTCGCAAATGCTTATTGAATTGACTAGTTTCTATTTATAGTAGCCTTTATCTCGTTTCAGATCCTCTTAAGTGAGACCCCCTAGCTGTACCTCTGATAACTTTGGCGGTCAATACCCTCTCCCGGTGTTTACCAACAATTCCCTGATATGTACCTACATACTTAAAACCTTTAGTTGTTGCGTTCCAACTCCCAAGTTGTGCAAATTTTGATGCTGAGCCAAATTTGGATGGGCCGATCGGCGCTATCCGACCCGACCCGCGGGTCGTGTCCGTATTTTTAGGAAATTTGGCGGGGCGGGGCGACATTTCTCGCCCCGACCCGCCAGTGGATTGGTTTGGATTGGAGTGTCGGGTCGAGTCGGGTAACAGAATCTTGACTCGTCTTGGCCCGCGAAAATTTTAATCACCTTGTTATGTCTTACTATATTGATTTAAGATGTCCTAGAAGTAATTCATGCATAAAAAGCATACAATTCAAGCTTGAAATTCTAAAGAAATATGTCAACGGCTGATATACATAATGTAGAACAATTATAGTATACATTACTAATTTATCAAATTGATGCAGATTTATGAAAACGAAATTATAGGTATTAAAATAAGATAACAATTCAGACTAATAGACCAATGTGTATTATTGATTTTTTTAAGTTTCCGAAGGTTTCCTTCATCATACAATGAATTCCCTATATTTTTTTCAATTGCTCACAGGCCTAATATTTATTTGTACAACGTTTATTTGGTCAACGACAAGAATATAACAATTTGGCAAACTTTAAAAATTATTCCCAAATCAAATTATTATTTAATAAGCATCAGAATCAGAATGAAAAGTTTAAAACAAAGCACAAAATATATTGCTTAATTTTCCAAAAAAATCACTGAAATGTTTCATGTTATTTTATGGGTGTCGCGGGTCGGGTCGGGTCAGAAAGTCCGTGGGTCGAGTCGCATCAGGACATGTTGAGTGACCCGCGAGTCGGTTAGGATAGGGTCAGTTGTTCAGTGGGTCGGGTCGGGAAAAAGTAACCCACATCCATCTCTGTCCTGAGCAGAGGGTGAGGGAGTTTTTTCAGACTGTTTGGAATTTCATATTCCGCAAAATATTTTCACTGTTATTTTACAATTTCATGGATCGATATGAGGTAAGGAACTTACTTTGGATTGCAACTGTCAGACCTCGTCGAACTATCATTAAATGCACTTGCTATAGTAGATTAGTAGTCTGGACATAGGTTAATGCAATTACGTAGGTTTCCTTTGATGTTTCCTTTGAAAACATCAAAGAAAATTGATATGTTCCAACGAAATTTATTTAAAAAGATATGCAAATTAGATATCCGCATGTGATCACAAATGCACAATTATATGAAAGAACTCGAGAACGAAATTGCAACAAGACGTTTGAGATGGGCTATACATTTCTTCAGATTATATCACTGAATTTCAGTAATGCTAGAACTTGATGAATCGCAAAGAAAACTTCCTCAACACAGATGTTTGAAAAACAAAGGTACTTGTCTAAAGCAGGTCAACAGAGACCTAAACGATGTCAACAAAGAGTTATCTCTTCTAAATGGTCATATTATAAATTTAGCAACTGATAGAGAGTTTTGGAGTCGTAGTGTTGTGAGAAAGTCCGTTGCAGTGTTAACAAATTAACGTTTGCGCAGTGAAGAAGAATGTCTTGACGTCATGAGTCACTATTTGTTGCCATAGGCAGAAGTTATCAGGAGACTGGGGCGATAGCAGCTGCAGCCGAGTCTCAATGTATCAAAAGATAATGGAAATTACATAAGAAACATTGACAAATTGTATCCGCTTGCGAAGAAAATTTGTGTATAATAGGCTCATAGACTGATGCAAAAAGAATGGGAATATCCCCTGAAAATTGTCTCCCTCAAAAGCAATAGGCTAATGCCTAGGCTTATAGCTGCACTATTCTATCATAGTGCTAGGCTATCAGACGCCATGAAAGTTGCGGTTTTGTAGAAATGTGAATTGTAATAACTGCTGTGATTCGAAACAGTTTTTAAACCAGCCAATCAAATTCACAGGTTCTTATCGACGAGGGACGCCGCCTGTCAACATCTGCTCATTGTCAAGATGCAAACATTAACGTCATTCCAGATTTCCGCTTACAGCAGATGATGCATAATTATTCATGCCACATACTATATTGTTACAAATTGTAAACTTGCGTGGAGCCCTTGTCTGTTTTTGTAGGTCTACACTATTTGTGAACTAAGGCTTGGCCTAAGATTATGGTCGGATGAAGCATGAATCATGAAATAAAGCATTTATTAATTAAAGTGATTGGTAAATTATTTAGTTTGGTTCTTTTATGTATTAGTCCTGTGTCTTTGAGACCTATAGTGTGATGAAATATTCATATGATCCTACTCAATATTTCGACATTTCTTAATATTCTGTCCTTTCACCGCTCATGTAACTCTATATTTTGTTACCTCATAGTCTTTTCTCTCCTATTTCACTGAAGTGATTTTTGTCTTATTCATGTTTATTGTTTTTGTACAAACCAGAACCATAGTCAGGATTGCACTTCATGGCGTTTTACTAGTGAAATTTTTTCTAACAAGAGAGGGATGCGGAGTGGAGACCATGAAAATGCATCAATCTATAGAAATAATTCCTATTTGGGAGGGGTTAAACCCTGAAAAATCTAGTTCAATACGGCCCTTCCTTGCATACTTCATACGACGATTAAACCCAATTAATCTTAATGAAAAAGATATCTGGATACCGATTACATAAGATTATTGTCAGAGAGCTTATTATCTCCTAGACTGTGATAATTATATCACTTGAGAAAGTTTTCTATACGGTTTACAGTGGAATGCCTTTGACGATCATTGGTAATCATTGTCTTTCACACATTATTGCATATACTATTTATCAATCAATATAAAACGATACAAATATTAATACAAAATGAAATTTAAAAAAACATAAAAACGAAAAGTTCAGAAAGTTATGTAGACCTACTCCGCGGTCAATTGAAATTAATGTTTTTGTAATTGTATCCAATTACACAACTACATGATATCGTTTAAGTTTTTATTTTTTGTGCGTTGCGAGACTCTTAGAAATATTCAGTTCATAGTACGACTCACTCGAGTTGTGCATTGCCTTGTAGGGTGGTGTTGTTGATATGAAAACTTTACGATCAGTATGACTTCCAAGAACGAGTAAATCGGGAGGCCCTTATGATGCAATGGACAGCACACTTGCCTGTCATGCATCCGGATTTGATGCCTGGTTCGGGCATAACGTTTTACTCTTGCTTGGAAGGAGGCTTGTTGTAAACGGTCTCGTTTCATCTTGTCCCAAGATGTAATAACGAGGAATAAATATTCTTTATATTTGAAACAAAATGTTTTGCTACCCCCCCCCCCCCCAACTTCTGAATACATATTAAACTAATGTTCACTGTTGCTTCATCTTTCGAAAGTAAGTTAAGTAATATTCTCCGCTGCGCCATCTTTTGAATGTACATCAAGTAATTTTGATCGCTGCAGATTTTACAGCCACATTATTGAATACTTGTAAGCTACTATTTCTCTGTACAATATCTCGAGTTGATACACGGAAGTAAGCTTACTCGATAGATGGCGTACCGGTGTTCAATCACTTTCAGGTATTACAACTTTTGTCGAGTTTTCATTTTTCATGAAGCATAGATATCAGCTTGACAGAATTGTATAACTTACTGTGTTTGGGCAGTCTTTGAACGTTGCAATTTTAAACGGCCAATTTTATATCAGTCGCTTAAGTCCCCTTTTATCTAATTCTGGCCTAGTCTATCAAACTTTGCATCAGACTATTTAAACGTTTTGGTGTAACATCATCATCATATATTATTTATTACAGCATTTGTTATTCTGTATTGGCCCTAACTCTTCAAATATTGATTTTTTTCATTGTCCCTCATCATTTAGGCTGCAATTCAGAAAGATTATTTACATTATTGCAAGCATGCTTTATTTTGCACAGTTTTTAAGAATTATTTTCGGTCAAATGTCCGGATGAATAAAATTTACGACCTTCAGGACGCAACATCTGCTTTGAATCAAGAACGAGAATTTTTTTTCAAGCCTTTTTAATAAGGAAAATTGCGTAGCTATATTGTATGAAAATTGTACTGATCATTTCAACATGTGTGACCACTGATCACTTCTATATGTGTGATCACTAATTACTTATATGTGATCACTGATCACTTATATATGGCTCTCGTTGATAATCGTCGTCCTGAAGTTTTGCACAAAACACCAGTAAACAATTTCGTTGTAAATGGTAATTGTATTAAATTGTAATAATACTAAAGATAAGAACGTAACAGAGATAATAAATCCTGACTTATGACAATTAAAATGGTTTAAATAATGAAATAAATGAATGTCTTGTGAGAATAGACTAAAGAAAAATAGAAAAATAATGCATGCGACTAATTGAAACAAAATTACAATAATTATATCTGAATTTTGTGCATACAAACAATAAAATTTCCTAGTTTGTATCATAAGGTTAGGACACCAGTGCTAGAAACCTCTGAATGTGAGTTGGAAGCCGTCATGTCGGACAAAATAGAAGCCGCGTTGCTACTAAGTAAACAATTAAGTAGAAACAAGTAGACGCAATTATACGGATAATTATTATATTGACTTGTCTGTTTCCATTATTGGTAAGAATAAACCAGAAACGGCGAAAATTCAAAAGTCGTTGTTTCATCTCCGTGTTTATGATCCCCTTCCCTCAATTGGCAGAACCTTTAATGTAAGTGCGTCATTGGTTGGGCGGCTGCTGTTGCATCTGTTGCATTAGCAAGGGATTTACTATTCCTTGGAAAATACAAATCCTGTATAAATAATGTGGATGAGAAGGGTGCAGCAGCACCAGGGCTCGTAAAGTTGTAAGTGAATAATAATTACAACATGTTTGTACCCTGTCTGGCATATGTTGGGGCTGGCGAGATGTGTTAGATCAAAACAGAGTTCGAGAAACGACCTTTATCTGAAGCACGACACTAGCTGCAGGGAATATCGGCAGAGATGAAGAACAGTACACGTGTAGGATAAGTATTAGATTCAAACCTGAGTGAGCGGGACGTTATGGTGGTAATGTCTCCATCTCGTAGACTGAAGTAAAGGGTTCGATTCCGAGTGCCGACACCGGCCTAATACATGCCTCGGATTCTTTCTATTGGGACCGCACATGGACTCAACTATGCATCAGTATAGTAATGAGATAAACGCAACATATTAAGTTTTCATTACGTAACATAGGCTCAATTAGACTCATGGAATCCGTGATTGCAAACAAAATCGGATATTATTTCACACAATGTGCATCATTTTCAGTTCTATAGGTCTGACTCAATCAACGAACATGACGTCACACAAGCTAAGGTCCTTATTCCAATTCTACAGCAGCAAAATGTAACAGACAAAAATATTTATTTGAATTGTTTATTTCCCTTTGTCAAATCAAGCGTTCAGAAATCTTTACCAGATGAAATAGGTATTACAGTTTTAAGATATGCAGATATAGCAAGTTTATCTGTGTGGTTATTAGATTTCAAGGACACCAACGCGATTGCAAATTATTACGAATTCCAGTGAACGCTGTTCAATTAATTTTAATTTGCCAGACTCATGGTTAGTAATAATATAAAACAAAGAGAAAGGTCGGATAGTTTCCAATAAATGTCGTGAGTAAGTAAATTTTCCAACTAACTAGTCTGGTTGATCAACAACAAATCCCGGAAATTTAATTCCGCTGCAAATTCAGGACAGCCAACTTCAATCAAGGGTGGAGTTAGAATTAGTCAGCAGCTGGCGTTGTGATTGGCAGTGATGTAGTCAAAGCATTTTTCTCAATGCCAAGGCAAGGTCAACGCATTCGTTTTCAAGGCCAAGGCAAGGCAAGGTATTTGGAAAATCGGTCAAGGCAAGGCATGGCAAGGCAGTAAAGTGCCTCAAGGTAGCCTCAAGACATGAAATCAAGGCCAAGGACTACTAAAATGATAAAGTCAAGGCATTTTTTCAAGGTCAAGGCATTTTTTCCATGATAATTCTTTCAAGGCAAGGCAAGACATTTGAAAAATTGGCCAATGCAAGGCAGTAAAGTGCCTCAAGGCAGCCTTGAAGCAAGACATCAGGGCCAAGGACTACATTACTGGTGATTGGATACGATTTGTTGAGTTACTTCTAGTTGAATTGTTAACGTAATTATCTGAGAGTCCTGGAAGGATTGAAAAGGAAACAGGTTAGCCCAATAAACGACCTTTGTTATAATTTACAATCCAGACCTCTACCACGGAAGATCTGGACATGGGTTCCAAGAATATACTTCTGGTTCTGAATAAGGACAAACTCAATCTCCAAACAGATCATTTGCAGAACAATACGGTTTCTAGAATACCTCATTTATATAGTGGTACAAAGATTGAATATTTTAGTTCCGCAAGGCCTGTGTCTTAACACGTTATCATTCGGCGAAGAGGTACATGATTAATTGATTTATATTCTTGAAAGTGTTCAAATTTTATTCTTAAATATAAATGTTCAAATATAACTTTGACTGCGGCGCTGCTTAGAAATTAATCCACTACATCCTGGAATTTAATTCACGGATTGGAAACAAATTTGCAGGGATTGGATGTACTTTTTGCTACTCTGTAGATTTGAAACAAAATTCCGGGGGGGGGGGGGTGGCGAGATGGTAGCTAAACAAAACACGTTAGGCTGGTAGCAGGCGTTGGTTGCATGCGGATTTAATATTTGATTTCTAACGACTCAATTCGAAAAATATCTATTTATCCCGTTTGCGTTTTGATGTGTGCGTTAGGATTTCGAAGAAAGAAAATGACGGGAAGTTTTTGGTGCGTCATTATGATTGTCATCAGCCTCTGTGACGTCTCAATGGCAGATGTAAATCCGTGGGGTAATCGATCATGTTTCTCTCACTTAATTATATTTTCCAATAAAATTAAATTTAAAATTTTAAGAATTTTTAAAGTTAAGTATAACGTGAATTCAAAGAAATAAATCAAAATAAAATATAATATAATGTAGAATATAATGTTGTATAGATTTCATAAGTAAATTTTACTCTGCTAGATATTGAGTCCAATGTCTTTTCTTTGCACATAAAGATCATGTTATTTACGCATACCATTATCCAGTGTCCTTCCTATTTTGAGCTCCTAGTTTCCAAACCCTGTTCGAATCATTGCTTTAACATCATGATAATGTTTAACCCAGTTTCTTTGAAATAAACAAGTGTAGAATTAGACCTACAAAACAATTCAGAATAAAAATAGTAAAAATAAAATATAATCTAAACTTGTGTATGAAAATATGATGTCCACCTGTCCAGTCCAATAAGCTACTACTCCCCGACATCATTACTATTGATTGCAAATTTCTATTTACCATTTGTTTTGAATTATTTAGTGCCAAATACAATATTACATACGGTACCATTTATACTTTGATTTTTATTGAAACCTAATTTAATTACTAATCTCAGGAAAATGTTGTTATTGTAGCTGATTGTGCAAGAGGCTCCTCCGGGTTTGGCTGTAAGTTACTCGCATACAATTCATCTGCGTAATAATGTACATCTGCGAAATGTTCATGTGCTTTGGTCAAAGCTATAGGCAAGAACCAGTGATGTAGTCCTTGGCCTTGATGCCTTGCCTCAAGGCTGCCTTGAGGCACTTCACTGCCTTGCCTTGC
>JAQFYQ010001430.1:0-13315 GCA_034694885.1 Buchholzia appendiculata | reverse complement strand
CAGGTTGAGGGTCTCCGGGTCGAGAGTCTCCGGGTCGAGGGTCCCCAGGTTGAGGGTCTCCGGGTCGAGAGTCTCCGGGTCGAGGGTCCCCAGGTTGAGGGTCCCCAGGTTGAGGTTGAGGGTCTCCGGGTCGAGGGTCTCCGGGTTGAGTGTCCCCGGGTTGACGGTCTCCTGGTTGAGGGTCGAGGGTCGAGGGTCTCCGGGTCGAGGGTCTCCGGGTCGAGTGTCTCCGGGTCGAGGGTTAAAATAACAACTAGAATCACATCTTAATCGGTGCATGTCATCATTGCAAGACCTGTCTGTGGACACAGAACCTTCGTTCATTCAATGCAAAGAGCAATCTTGGAACACAGACAATTTGATATGTCCTGATGTCGACGCACAACTAGGAATTAAGGCATTGCAAAATGCTACAGGAGACGATTAAAGATGCATACAGGCCTTTTGTATAAAAAATCAAATTTGAAATGTTTATATGAAAACACAAACAAAAAAGCAAGTAACAAAAGCAAATACCAAACTACCCGACCTGATCCATGTCCTCCGCCATGACCTTCACCAGGGTCGACCGCCTCTCAGATTCCTTCCGCAGCAAGTAGAAACCGTCCTTGATTCCGCCCGTCTCCGGAACTGTCGAGTCATCCGGGGTGGGCGAAGGAGACGGGCTGGCAGGGCCACTGTCGACTGAGTTTGTGGGAAACTCACTACAAATAACCACATAAATAACATCTTATAACCAAGTTACGGTAACAAAAGTAAGCCCATACTTCAGCAAGATCCAATAATCATATCTTTAGATTATAATTATTATCTCTAACAAGTTGTAAAATAGAAGACCCTCAGAAGTTATATAACAGAACCTCACAAACAATCTTCAGATTTAAATAATTAACACATAAACTCGATTCACATCACACTCATATATTGATAGCAGCATTGTTGTATATGTATTGTCATCACCGATGTCCAAATCGAAATGGTGAAATTAGCGCTTATATACATAACTCATGGGAAAATTTGACATTTGTTGGTAATAAATCATATCTCAAGTGACCATTCATCAAACAATTCTTGAATTAGGTATCTATCTATTAGCAATACTATACTTTAACGATACTAGTTTTCCAGCGATACAGCAAGCTATTCGTCACCACTGTGCTCACCTAGTAAAAACTACACGAGCAAGAAATGCAATTGTTTACATACATCTGTACTGACATGTTCAAACTACTGCAATACTGAGCAATTGGAGCATTGTTTAAAAGTTCAAGCACAATACTGAGAACTCTAAAACTTGCACAATGTTTTTCATCAACTCGCTGATAAATTTCCCAACTTCACTTGCATTAGAAAACACTAAACAATACATCTAATTTGAAAAAAATCTATAACTTCTCTACTATATTATATAACGACATGGAAAAACTATTAAGCATACAGCAGAGCATAGGAAATAATATGTCACATGCTAAACTAACAGAGAACATAGCAGAATAACACACATGCTTAGAGTACAATGAGCATTCATATGTCAGGAAATAATACTAAAACAAATTCTAGGTCTTCTTCTGTATACAGAAAAACTAGCATTCACAGAAGATGAAAGTGCATACAGGAAAGAAAAACTAAATAAGTTGTCTCCCTCACAGTAAATTTATGACAAACAAAAAGCTGAGAATTGATTCTAACCTAGCAGTATTAATATGATCAATTTTGTTTGAAGAGATATTACGAGGATAGCATTTAAACTTAGTTTCTACAAACTTGATTAAAGTCAGCCAGATCATACAATCATAATTCGATTCTATTTCAGACTGACAACAAGCACAAGGATGTTTCTATAACAGATATAACAGAGAGGATTGATAGAATTAGCACATACAGGGAGGAGAAGGAAGAAAAATTGGAGGAAAATTAGTTTGGATCATCACTATCATCGTGATTATCAATTATCATCAAGACTAGAATTGCTATTAACACCAGGGCACATTCAAATTGGTTGATCATCAGAAGAATGCTTAACTCAGTAAGTATGAAGAATTTATTGTCAAGCACGCTCTTAATAATTAAACGTTGCAGTGAATGTATGAACATTTACTGAAATAAAGTTCTACAGCCGGATGCCCTTCCGAACGATCCCATTGTTCGCCTTGTCGAGCATGTGGATGAAACATGGGGAGTCTATTGTGAAGCCAGGCGTCACTGGGCTAGACAGTCACCGTTAGTAGCTTCTCATTCATCAACCAGTAACACATTATGAACATGTACACCCTTAAGATTTAATTTAACACTAACATTAATAACATTAACATGTTAATAAGATGAACATAATCTTTTAACGCTTCAGCAATCAAGCAATCACACTGGTACGCGGAAACTGGTACTGGTACAGTAAACACTTCTAGCACAGAAGCAAAGGTGTAAATCTACAATTCAAGCATCTACCACAAGAAATTGCAACTAGAAGAAAAGTCTAATAATTCTGGAATGTCTTTTATCCTCATCACATTAATTATTAAAAGGCAGTATTGTTGAATGTCAACAGGGATATCAAATTTTTTACGGTGCACTAAATAAAATTTTTATTATAAAGTCAAAAAATTATCACAATACAATCAGAAAATTATTTACTTATTCACTTGATGCCACTGGTTGATTCACAAACAGTAATTTTGGGGAAAAAAAGCACATCGCACTTATCGAGTTCCCCCATTTGTATCAAATGTCTTATCAGTTTTTCTGTGAAAGAGGTTATACTCAGTTCTTTGACAACTTTGTCCGGAAATAAGTTTTATTAATTTACCAGCCTATCACCAAAGCTGTACAATACAACCTTCAGCCTCTGTTATTTGTGTTCCAACTAAGGTCAATGTCTTTCCGGCAAATAAAACTGCCCGCTTACAGAAGCCCCCTTCTTTCTGCTACAATACTCTCGCAAAATCTGAAACACTTTTAGCCCTATCTCTAATCTTCATCAACATAACGAATCCTACTCCTTTCAACCTAGCTTAACAAGAAATCATGTATTTCTAGGACATGAACGTTTAATATTGATTGCCATTTATGGAAAATGTTGAAATTAATACAAATAGTAAACGAATTATTGTACAACCTTAATTTTAGTTTTAATAACCAGATACCATAACTTCGTTATATCACTTGCAATGTCAACCAATATCAACAACTTCAACTTCATTGTACTTAACAATGTCAAATATTGACAAAATTTGACCTAAAGAATCCAGATACTGGATCATCTGTCCTGTGTAGGCTGATGGCAGAGCTTTGAAACCAACTACTCACACCTTCACCTTTTTATCCAATTGGTCTCAACATTCCATTTTGGAAAAACCCTTTAACTTATAGGCCATGTTATTACTTAGTTTAAATAATATTACATTAATATATTGTAGGATGTGGCAATAGTCTACAAAACGAACATGCCAACTGCTTGTGCCCGAACAACATAGAAACAACACCGCAACATATTGCAATACTACCAATCCTAACAGAGATAACAGTTTAGTAGAGACAAAGTGGCTCGATGATGCATCACAAAAAGCTAACAGACATTTGACTACCAGGCAGCTAGACACGTATCAAAGTACTGATGGTAAGTGCGAAGGATAGTTCAAACTCTTAACTACATTATCCAAGATATGCAACAGATGCCAGGCAGTATGCACTATCCAAACAAGAAACATCGACAGAAAACAAAGTTGCAACGAGCGACCTTGAGTCCGACCTTTCCGGAATCCCGGCCGACATGAAGAAGTTGGCATCGACAGTCGTAGGCATGTGCTGGAAAGATGTTATGATTTCAGACATAGGCCGAGTCCTTCTCTCGAGACTAAAGACGGCAATCACATGTTGACGCAGCAATAATTTCAAATCCGAGGAAGAAAGCAAATCGAGAAATTTTCACAAAATACAAAACAATGAGTAGATCTATTTATTAACAACTAACTACTCGCAATGCCTATATGTTAACCTCAAGCAGGTATACGTGTAAGGCTCCAAAGTTATGTCAACTAGAATGATCAAAGTTAATTAAAAGCTACTACTTTCAATAAAAATCAAAACTGCGAGTTCTAAACTATTAATTTATAAAAAATAATAACTATGCGCTTAGACTATATAGCTTACGCTTGAAAATCAATTTGAGTATAAAAATCAGCAGTACAAAAATTACCCAAATATGTAAAATAGATCAAAATTAATGTACTGGACAGCTGATGCGAGCAAATATTAAAAACATTCAACTCATAGTCACAAGTAAAATCTGGTTGAGCACGCAACTGATGCAACGCATAATTATTGTGAATTAACTGATACAAGAGCAATGAGTAGGATTTGTAGTGCAATGCAGAACTTATACCGCACTTTTCTGCATAATAAAATGTGTAATAAGCACTAGATTGAGTAAGCGCTACGGATACAAGCGGTAGGGCATGACTGATGCATTACGGTATTGAGAGTCGATGTTCCTGCACTGGCTGGTAGCTTCGTGAAGCAAAGGTCTGGCGATTAACGTAATCGATCAACTCACCATTACTGCATACAGCACCATATGTACCGATCAGCAGTATGAAACACGCTGCTTACTTTATTGAACGAAAACAATAGCGTGTCCACGTATTGTATTTATTAGACATCTCAGCACTAATTTAGAGTATCTTCAGTACCTTGTAAGCTGTTCTAAAATAGAATATGTTTCATGATGACTATTGAATATTGATGCCACTAGGTCTCACATTAAATTCACACCAATCTACTGTATTGCCATAGAATCACATGGAACTCTGTTGCCTTCCTTTGAACGGTATGTAGAAACAATAATACGGAACATTGGCTAGTGTGGCACAGATGTTCAGTAAATAACTCCAGAGTTCACCTAACTGATGTACTACATTCATTGTGTTTGAGATATTAGTACAATGCATTAGTGCAATTTTGCTAAAATTATGCTGCTGTGAAAAAACTTTTGACGATCTCATGCATAAAGACCAGAAATATACCACGACCGTGCTTCTCTGAACCAACAGTCTGGACAAAACGTAATGTACAAAACTAGTTTGTATTGCATTCCGACAAAATGTGACTCGAAATTATGACTTAAATCATGTGTCATATGCCTAATAGTTTAATAAACATCCCAATATATCAGCAGTTATTGAATTTATGCCAAAACTTATTGGAGCTACATCAACAATCCCTAACTTCATAATTACCTAGACCAAGACCACAAGTGCAACTAAACCTCGCCACAATATTTAAATAACTCCTACGAAACAATCACTCATGATCTACAAGACTTTAGTAACTGCACATGCACAAAATATTTCATAATTCTAAGTACTGCAGCAGAGCTCGCAACAAGCAAATGAATAGTTAATCATTGTTATTCAAAGGCTGTTCATTGAAACTGTGTTAGTTTTATTCAACACAGACTAGTACACATTTTACTAATATACTTTCATCTTATAGAATTTAGCATGTTACAACGCCAAATGAGTGCTTAGGAGATGAGTCCAGAGAAAAGATTGATTACATCAGGACTAATATGCTATAACTTATGTAATTTTTTAAACTATATGAAATTTAAAACACACGATATTAATTGAATATCAATGAACTTGAATACAAATTTTTATGTTTCAAAAAAATATGAACAAACTAATAGATGAAGTATTAAAAACAATAACAAATGGTCGCAAACATGATTAAACAAACTCTTTTCTTGTGAATTTATACAAAAAAAGAAGTACTGTTTAAAAATGTCAACTCAATTCAAACGAAATGCATA
Source organism: Buchholzia appendiculata (assembly GCA_034694885.1). Taxonomy (NCBI): domain Eukaryota; kingdom Metazoa; phylum Annelida; class Clitellata; order Enchytraeida; family Enchytraeidae; genus Buchholzia; species Buchholzia appendiculata. Next base: position 7,509 of record JAQFYQ010001430.1, on the reverse strand, counting down.
AAAGAATAAAAACAAAGAGGCTTGTTTTTATTCTTTTCCATCCGCATTGGAAACATCTGCATTGGCAAACATCTGCAACTTCTCATCCAAAAAAAACTAAATAACTTTTTACGCTTTAAAAGTAATACAAAAAATTTGAAATACCATGTCTCTTATGTGAGCAATGACCCTTCTGCAAACTTGCAATTTTCAAGCCTAAATATCGTACGATTACAAAGATAATGCATAGTTTTTTTACTCTGGAGTTACTCTATTTTTGTGCACCCTGTATCAGTAATACACAGCACACAAAAACATATATAGAACATAACACACAACATAAAAAGATACATGCAACTCAACTACACTACACTACACTATATTGATTACATAACAATAATTATAACAATCAAATAGTAGTAAGCGATCTGCAACTAGATAAAGACTAGTAAAGTACACAAACACGAAGCGGTGAAATTTTGACAGAAGAAACGAATACGAAAACGAGTACGAACCGGTCGGCGGGCATCTTGAGATGAAGGTCGTGACTTCCACCAGGGCCACCGCCCAGCTTGCCAAGGTGTCGACCCGTAGGACCAGTAACCATTTCTGCAAACGTCAATGTACATGATGTTGACACACTGAATTTGATTTGGATTGGAGAAATCATTTCTACTGCTTAACATCACCTATTCCCGGTACGGCTTGGCATCAGCAAGGGCATAAAATCCGACCGTAATGAGCTCTCAGGGACATTACGTCTAACCCTTCTTGACGAGGAAAAACTGACGTAAAATGTGATGATGATGATGAATTACCGAAACATTTAACACAACTTCAAATGAATCTTAAATACACGTATTCATCCATGAATACCAGCCAACGCTTGTGCTCCAGTCATTCTTAAAATGTCGGATCTCCATCAACCAGAAAACTTTGCTATAATACGTCATAAACAGCAACTACATGATAGAACGATGCTTAAGCGAAGCATCACATTATATAACATGCTTACAATGAACATAATGATGCATATACTGTGTATCCCGTTCAAAGCCCTGGAATATCAGAGAAGAAACGCAAAAATTGCATGGAAATGAAATGTTACATCGTATACACAATCCGAAAAAAATATGTATAAAAATACATAAGAAGCAACGTTAATGTCACATCTATTTGAAACAACGTCACTTACCTGAAACGCTACGATTGTAGTCAGGAACCGGCTTAGCGATGGCAGGATCAACTTTGTTCTGACGAACCTTTTTCTTCAGAGACCTACAGAACCAAGAAGCAAACACAACACTCCATTAAATCTGGATCACAATTACACGACACTACACCGGTCACGTTTACAATCTTATAATGAAAGACCTCAATGCACAAATTAAAAAAGTAGACACAAATAGCAAACATATTCTGCCAAAAATTTCTATGAAAGTAACAATGCTGTACCAGCTGCATTTACTGTGCAGAAAAGGTACAAAAATAATCAACTTTAGCACATTAATTATCAACGTATGATTCGTCGATCGATGGTTCAATTCATTCAATGCATCAAATAACAAGAAGAAGAAGAAATGAAAAAACTGAGCACTGCATGATTACAGTACTTAATAACACAATTTAAAAGCGATATACTTTTCAAATGAAACGAACTGCTGCCATTAGTTCTGTAAATCTAGCTACCTTGAAACAACAGACCAACCCAATCTATCCGGGTCCATCCAGCCTACATTTAGAGACCAACCCAATCTATCCGGGTCCATCCAGCCTACATTTAGAGACCAACCCAATCTATCTGGGTCCATCCAGCCTACATTTAGAGACCAACCCAATCTATTCTGGAGACCAACCCAATCAATTCCGGAGACCAACCCAATCTATTCTGGACACCAACCCAATCAATTCTGGAGACCAACCCAATCTATTCTGGAGACCAACCCAATCAATTCTGGAGACCAACCCAATCTATTCTGGAGACCAACACAATCAATTCTGGAGACCAACCCAATCAATTCTGGAGACCAACCCAATCTATCCTAGAGACCAACCCAATCTATCCTGATCCATCCAACCTAGAGACCCACCCAATCTATCCTGGAGATAAACCCAATCAATCCTGATCCATCCAACATAGAGACCAACCCAATCTATCCTGATCCATCCAGCCTAGAGACCAACCCAATCTATCCTGATCCATCCAGCCTAGAGACCAACCCAATCTATCCCGGAGATCAACCCAATCTATCCTGATCCATCCAGCCTACAATCAGTGACCAACCCAGAAAGCTTACATTTGAAAGTCTGAAGAGCTTTCATTTAAAAGAGCAGCATAATACTAGATCTGTAATATCTTTGTAGTTAAAAGCAATTATTTCCACATGAAATCCACGAAATTAATATTAAAAGTAGAAGGATTCAATCATTCCCATTATTTAAAATGTTAAAACTGTCAAATTCAAAACTCATATCAATATTATGTTGATGTTTAGATAGTATTAACAATCAAAAAGCCATTATCGACAATAAGATAACATATCTCGCTATATGAAACTTTAATCGTATAGAAATTTACAATTTAAATTCATTAATAACAATTATCTCAACATAATTATGACAGTTTAGTTTAACGAAATTCATTTCTCGATCCACTGTAATGTTTTGTATTCAGTTAAAAATTCTCTCGCCCTAAAACCGCACAATATAGTGATAAACTCAACAAATATATCCAAGACAAGACATTCAAACTGGCCAAGTTCATACATTACTTTTGCCTTCTTACTTTAGACTAATTGAATTCCACTCCATGCTGTTTAACTATTAGAATGAAAAAAGTCAACGCGATGAGCTCTCATTGCTCGCAGAATTTGAAATACTCAGAGTCTGGTAAATTTGCCAAACAGACCTGCAGAGTACTTGAACACTAATAAACTAGGTCCAATATTAAACGCAGTTCTGCACACTGCCTATTGCATACACTGCAGTTCCTTTCTACGAGATTAATGATTCAAATTTTTCAATCTTAAATGTACCGATTTATAACCCATGGTCACCGCCATTCTCACTACGTATCATTAGTTCAAATTTTTCAAGCACCGATTAGTTAAAAAAAGTTTGTTTCTCCTGCAGTTTATTACAATACAGGAAAATGCAAAAAAAATAAAACACGCTAAATGTCCTAAAATGGACAAAATTTTGCCACTTTTATTCATATCCCGAACATGTATCCATCCCTATCTGTTTAACTTTTTTAAATTCATATCTCCACCACGAATTAAATTTTTACATATTTGTCCCATGTATTGCATCCAATTGTATGAGAACTAAAATTCTTCTATTTCATAATAAAAGTTATTCAATTGTTTATTTAAAACCATTCTATTTCACATACGAGTCAAAAATGGTCACCAAACTTCAAATTGATCACGCCGAGAAGAAGAAAGGCTACTGATAATCTTTATCTTTGCTACTTAACCCAGTACTTCCCTTACACTTGCATCCATTTCAGTTGTTCACAGCTTATGAAGAATTTGACATGCTTCCATATTTCTCTAAAAATCAGTTTAGACCAATGCACCGACTTCAGTAATACACTGCTCTTCAGATACACATACAATGTATTATACATAGTTGCAATGTATTAGACATAGTTATAAAGTTCATCTGTTGATAACTAGCAGGGGTGCTACTGGACAAAGTTGCTTGTAACTAATAGACCACCCGATATTCCAATACTGCTAGTTTCAAGAGTAATATATACTAAGCTAAATTCAACCAGACATTCAGTTAACAAGCGAAAGAGTTAGATACGCAGTAAGCAGGAAAGTGCATACAGTGCAAGAAAATCACATGCACAAGTTAGACACACTTCAAACAATGCCATAGTCAACATAATTAGTACAATAAAGACAGCATACATAGAGTCAATACAAGGTATGTAGGTAGCTTAATTAATGTATACAGTATGTAGGTAGAGTACATCATGCAAACAACTTAACTAAGGCTGCAGTGAGCATTATGAATGTGAAAGAGCAAAAGGCTATTGCAGGAGTGGAAGACTCGGACGGAGTGTGTGTGATAGGATACAGAGAAATTGAAACTAAGTGTTGAGGATGCACATGATCCTGACCTATGGAAAACATTTTCTTCCTAACAATGAAAAACTGGCATCAAAGGTTGATGATGATGATGATGATGAGCAGTTTGAGAAATTATGTAAATCAGTCATAGTTTTAAAAGAGCCTAAGTGAAATGCAAGAAAGCGACAACAGCAAGTATTAATGCATCCCGATGTACAAAAACAATCATATTAAAGTGCCATGGTTAAATATTTGATGTCCTTTGGTGATAAATGTTGATATTACTGTTTCACAGTAGCCTATTGTTGTTAGACTAGAATAGCTCTGCCATATATAACAGAGACAATACACTTTCGTATGCAATACATTTTAGAGATAACCTTTCTTTACGTATTATATTAAACCAATGCCCTTAATATAGAAAAACATTAAAGGAAAATTCGACTAGGCACTGAATGCGAGAAATCCCGAAAGGCAAACGGTAACGGCTATTATGGGGGCGGGTTATACCAAGAGTTACAGACGGAATACAAAAAGAGGATTAAAGAGGAACTCACCCTTCGCTAAAATTGAACGAGCTAGTGCGGCTACGGAAGCCACTGCTGAGAAAGCTAGAATTACGTACACACACACAGAAACAAATGCATCAACGACATTAACCACTGTGCAGCGGGGGAGATCTGTCAGTATCAATCCATACAAGAAATCTGGCAGAAAGAGAAACATTCGGCAGATGCTGGAGAAAAGGGAATAAGTTCAAAGGAAAATAAGCGAATAACCACAGAAAAACCAAGTAGAGTTAGAAATTTACTTACGAATCAGTAAACGAAAGTAAATAAACGAAAGGTAACACAGAACAGATATCAACTACAACCGAACACACACACCTTGCACCAACACTAAGCAAAAAATCTCAACAAAAGTAAAATGAAGCAAAATAAAAGACGCAGATACAATTAAACATGAAAGGAAAAAAGAACTGTTATAGCACTGCTAGCACTATAGCGCTGGCTAAATCCATGGTCTGTCTTACTTGCTGCGTTCTAACAAATTCTTTGAAACAGCAAGTCTCTATGCTTTCACGCTGAAGATATCTGTATTAGACTTCATGTCACAGCGTCGAATGTGAGGAGCTCACACACATTCCCTCGGGAAGCATGCAGCCAGGCTAGCGCGCTAGGGCCTCGCGTGTACGCAGTAGATGCACAAATCAATCGTCATCAAGATGTTGCTCAACGCGAAGTTCAACAAAACACTGCGTCTACAGTATTCTGCATTCCAATGGCACAACATTTCCGGACATTATGAGCTTCACTTGGATGAATGACTTTAACTTCATCGCAATAGCTCTTCTGATGCATCTAGTGATCTCTCCTGATCAAGCACTAGCACATAGCGAGTACATAAAAGATATGCTTCATATACTCGTTGGTTACTACTCCCCAGCAGTCGGTTATAGCATAGAATATTGCATAGCTAGATCAACAACCGTGAAAGCATTATGACTGTCTCATCGTCTTTCAAGGAGCATTAAGCATGCAATTAAACTGTAGTAAAACAAAATGTCACTCGACAGAAAACATGCAAAAATATGTCGCTACAGACAAAAAAATTCACTTCATTCTACAGAAGAATACAGAACAATAACAACATAAACACAACGTAACAAACAACAAGCAGCAAATATTGCACATCAATAACCGCAACCGAACACACGAAAGGAACACACGGGTGGCTAGATAACGACAGAGTACGGTACTTGTCGCTAGTGGCACTCTGTGGTGACTCTCCCCTACTACCGCTTGTCGTGTCGTGGCGAGATTTAGGAGGAAAGAAAAACTGCGTGCGACTGCAACCAATTAGCAAATCAATGATCCCAATCATTTTGATTGTTTAAATAATTAATTTACGTCATCATCATCAACATTTTACATCAGTTTTTCCTGTTATATTGCTTTAATTTGCAAATTGGCTAACACGCATCAAAACACTGATCTTTGCAACGGATACACTTAGCTACATCAAAGTTTGCTACTGGGTTGCAGAGATAAAATATTTAATCGACACAGTTTCACGAATACATCTCGTGTTGATACTTTATCAAAGATAGCCAATGTGTCACGAAAGCAAATTACTTGAAAGCTGCTCGTATATACTCTCTGCACCTTTGCTACCCTGTTGGAACTATTTTCTATTTTCAACTTAATAAATAGAAATGTATAAATCAAGGAAAACGTGAATACTACTAATTGTTATTGTCAGTTTTTGTTACTAATACAGCAATTTAATGTTCAGCTTCTGACTGGATCACGAATAAAACTAATCAGCCTTGCGGAGGAGGAGGAGCCATGAATTTAACGTATCGGATGTGAACTGAACTTATGTTTATTTCCTTTATTACATTATAGCGCAACATAAATTGCTTCTTACAAAATCTGTCAATAACATGAAAATATTCATCGATCACTAAACAATGCAGACAATATCCACATGCAGCAGCAGCAGCAGCAGAACATTCAGAAAGCAAGTCAACATGGACACATTACAGAAAACCTATCAGCAGCAGGACATCGAAACAAAGAAGACAAAGCAAATGAACAGAAATTACAATCACTACTCACAACAAATGCAAAATGTTGAAATAGAATTAGCCTACAACTTGTTTTCACTATAGTTCTTAAAAACAACATTCTGCCACACATTATTGCGAATTTGAAATGATCTTTAAAACCACTATTTACCATCAATGATACTTAATTAGCAATATATTCATAATAAATATTTCATAAAAATCAAAATAAATCAAAATCAAATAATAAAAATCAATATTCAAATCAAAAATCTAATATAATTAAAATATATATTCAAATCAATAATTTAATGAAAGTTACGTAGTCCTTCATTACTTAAATACAACCAAATAAATAAAGACAGAAAATATCCAGCAATCACTGTGCTTAACAGAATCTAAATTTAAAAACTATGTCGCGACAACGAGCAACGAAGTCAAATAATTTTTTTGTAGTAGATCATAAACAGGTGATGACAATAGACCACCTTGGGATAGATGATCTTCGCATTTTATAATCTTTGTTTAAACTACTTCCGTCTTGAAGAAAGACTGAATACAGCCTAGAATTACGCATTAACGTCTCATATTTCTGAAAAATGACACATGTACACCATACCGACATTAAATTCTTTGTCTACTATGCGATCTAGTGAAATTATGTGAGTTACTTTATGAATATTTGTATTTAGAAGGGAATCTGAGACGTTAGTGAACAATTCATAGCCATTTTACAATATCCAAGAGTTTTTGTTACAGACGGAAATAGTTTTAGCAACGACGTTAAACGTGCGAAGATCACTTATCCAAAAACGGTCTAAACATATCGAAGGCATAAATACCTAAGAAACAGAATGTCGACAAACATAAAAACTAACT
>JAQFYQ010001429.1:0-13315 GCA_034694885.1 Buchholzia appendiculata | reverse complement strand
TACGCTCTACTCATGTCGGAAGTTCTACTGCATTGTAACGTATTGATATCTCACTACTCGACTGCAACGCAGTGTGTAGACTCGCTAGGCTAGCGAGTCACACAATGGACACAATAGTCCTAGCCGCCTCGCAGCCAACTACCACAATTAGTGCTCTGCCCAAAGGTAGGTCCCTGGTATCCATTTCATCCACAACTCACGGTCCTCCGCTTTCCATTTCATTTGCTCTTATGATTCCTCCTTGCCCTCCATCAGTTCATGAAGCATACTCTGTCTCGGTCTTCCTTATCCTCTCTTTCCCTCAATTCTGCCTTCGGTCACATCTTTCATCAATCCCTCGCCCTTCAACACATGTCCAATCCAGTTTTTCTTTCTTTTAACGACTGTTTGCACCATACTTCTCTCTTCTCCCACATGTAGCCCTTGTTAATTTTTATCACTCGGATAATATATTTTTCAATCATCGCGCGCGTTAAGTAGTTGCTTAATTTAGAAAAAATGAGTGACAATTTTTAATGAAATGAACGATAATTCTTAAGAATTATTGTCCTCATTGTTAAAATGGATTTCCTTTACATGATTTCTTAAAGTAGACATTATTCATCAACATGTTTAGCAATATTTTGAAGAAACAAAAAAACTTTTTTTTACCAAACTTTATATCAGTAGCTTTTTTGAAGACAATGTCTTTGCGTTGCAAAAAGTGTTCACGATAAACTATTTTTGCTTTTTTTTGTAGTAAAGTGTTTATAAATGTTAGGGTAAGAATACTAAACGATTATTGTAAAAAATATAGATATTTTCTAGACCTTTTGGTTTATTTGGTTTCCGTATTTGAATTTATGGAGCAAAAATTAACCCTTATCAGTTTGAAGTATGCTGTCGAGAGGACTGAAGCTTTGAAACTTAAGCATTAGCCTATAACCTACTGAATGGAGCATTTAAAACTGTTCAATTTAGTTAAGCATTAAACGCGTTTCCCTTCGTCAAAAAACTCGATCAAACAATGTTTCACAACATACGGATAAATTATGTGAATACTTTAATTTACCTTTCTACAGTGCATTCTCCGTACACCATGAATACCATTCATTATCATTCTAAAGTAAATTCTGAACGCGTTTGACTCCTCGGATTAAATTAAATTCTCTGTTGCTCCAATTTGAAAAGGCCGAGACGATTATTCTACTGTTCATCAGTGCTTTCCGCTATCGGCAAGATTTGCCCATTCAGATGCTCATTTTGACTTTGTCTACCACTAACCTAAGATAATTTGAAACAATACTGAGCTTTCAGTTTTTACAGAATTAATGACAAATATCGACATGATGTCTGACGACGCCTGTCATTGGTCCAAGTTGCAAATGCGACTCGCTCGTTTCCTGTCGATAAGCGACCGAGGACGGAAGAACGGTTTTGAAAGGAAGTGTCTCGGCGCTAAGCCAATCCGTTAACCGTCCATGTCCGGATGCAGTTAGATGGACCCGCCTCTCGTTCCTCCGACGAGAAACGGCATCCGGCGTTGCATAATGTATTCTAGAAACAGTAAATACACTACAACGCATTAAATACTATAAATCAGGAAAATGAACCAAACAATTAAAATGAAAATAATGTGCTTTTTAGCAAGAGCTCTAGATGAAGCTGTCACGAGGCATTAATATTGGTAAATGTCTTAATCGAATAATAAATGTGATTAAATCTGCCACATTGCAATATACAAATTATATGCTATATGCCTTGAAAAGTCAGAGTGCTACGATAACGCATTGCAAAAATTCATATAATCAGCTTTATCTTCAGCGTCATGTAATTTTGTATCGTTAGTATTCACAGTAAAAATTGCTCGAAAATTATTGAAAGCCATTTCACCTCGATATAAGTAGTAATGTAACTTATCGTAACTACTGTAATCTATCAGCGACCTGAGTAGTAATGTATCGCGTAGAGTTGAGTTTAAATTTACATCTTCAAACCCGACCCGACTCATTGAGATCTGGACCCTACCCAACAAGCCATATTCCATGAAAACAATCGGCCCCGACCCGACCTGACCCGACCCGCAGGTCGAACCAACCCGTGTCAAACTCTGGTATCCGCCATTGTCTCAGGTTCATACTTTCGCCAAATTCTGTAGCTACAACAAAACTGAATCATTTTGAAACATGGTATCCTTTAAAAATCTGATGAAAACGAAGTGTGCAAAACACAGGGATTTCATATTTACTTTTATTACCGCCGATAGCTAATAGTAGCCGCCTGATGGGGCTGCCGCAGGAATGTTCCAAACGACAGTCCCAATTAAAAATTATTTAAAGTGTTATATCAAAAGTTTGAAATAGTAAATATTGAAAATGCATACAACAATATTTTGAAGAACGTGATCCATGCGATATAATAAAGATCAAAAATGAACGAAGTCAACAAAAAATGTAGCGAACTATATATTGTTAACTTAATCTCTTCTCGTTGTCATCCCTATTCCCACTTTCGCTCTGCTTTCTCTTTCTCCTTCTCTCCCTCCATCTTTCTCTCTCCCTCCTTCTCTCCCTCCCTCCTTCTCTCTCCTTCCTTCTCTCTCTCCCTCCCCCTCTCTCTCTCCCTATCTCTCTCTCTCTTTCTCTCTCTTCTTCGCTCCTTTTCCTTTTTCTCGTGCTGTCTCTCTCTCTCACTTTCTCTCTTTTGTTCTCTCTATTTGGCTCTCTCTATTTCTTTCACTCTTTCTCTCTTTCTCTCTTTCTCTCTCTTTCTCTCTCTCTCTCTCTCTCTCTCTCTCTCTCTAACTCTCGCTCTTTCAAAATATAACTCTCTGTTTAGCCTTCTGTCTTTTTTCCTCATCTTCAAAAACTGTAGATTTCGTAACGTTTTGAAAAACTAAAATGACATTTTCGCAGTGAATCAAGCGACTGGTCACCGTATAGCTCAACAAAACCCGTGTGTCAGTCACCGGATGTTTCGACTATGGACAGTTCGACCACGGTCTCTTCGACCATGGACATTGCGATCATTGGACACTTCGACCATGGACAGTTCGACCACGGTCTCTTCGACATGGACAGTTCGACCACGGTTTCTTCGACCATGGACATTGCGATCATTGGACACTTTGACCACTACATTTCGACCATGGACTTTCAACCACAGACATTTCAGCCATTGACCAATTCGACCAAGTGCATATCGATCATTGGACATTTCGACAAGAGATATTCCGACCAGGGATATTTTGATCGATGAAAATTTCACCAGTACACAGTTAAACTATGTGTAAGTGTAAATTTAAACTAAAAATTTAAAGCGCTTCAAATATGTCAAAATTTTTATTGCATATGTTGACCCAAATTTCAGCCTTGTTCCATAGTAATAAATACTATAGCTCATGCAATATATGACCGTGAACAGAAGCCTGTCTACTGCTCATAAGTTAAATGTACACAAAAGAGTAGCTGATGGTATTCTGACCTGATAAATTGATAAAAAGGTAACGACCGTTTATTATAATACAGGTCAAATAATACGAATGAGCGTATAACATAACAAATGTTCTCGAATTGCTTTTGAAGAAGTTTTTAAGAACAATTTGAAGTGGTCATTCTTACCAAGAAAGTAAAGTTTTCTCTCCGTAACATTCAACGGATTTTTAAAGTGTAAGTAGAGGACAAAATTAATAGTTGGGAAGAATGAGACTAAGGAAGATTGGTCGAAAAACAACAATCATCGGTGAAAAGCTTAGCTGCTAGGATTCAACTTTCATATCTCCTGGGCAAATCAAACATGAGGTCGAGCCATCGCTGGTCGAAATGTCTCAGGTCAGAATAAAGATGGTCAAAAAGTACGTGGTCGAAAAGACCCTGCAGTCAGATGTCCTAGATTCAATGTATCAGTTTTTTTTATAGAAAATGAAACAAAGAATTGCAACAACTACTCTTAACACGCTGTGTTGTTTATTTAATATTATTAACTTTAATCTTAAAAATATTTTCAATTAATTGATATACTACAACTGTTATCCGTTTTAGAGTTGGTACGCGAAGCCGAGGATCTTTCGGAATTCTATTGCCACAATCTTGATACTCTTATTCGACAGGTGTCACCATATCGCTACTGTTGTATTGTACTATATTTATTTGAGAGTGCGACATTAGCCCGATTACCAAACGCCCTACTACGAACTCCCCTATTTAATTCCCCCGGTTGACATTTAGCCCGATTGATCAATGACAATCAACCTGATCATTTGCCCGATTAATTAATTGCATCAAATTTTTAAACAGAATTCTTGGCGATACAAAACTTTATAAAATTTCAATCATCGATCTAAATCAGTGGTTCCCAGTCGGGGGGATTCCCCCAGGGAGGAATTTTGACATCCCAGGGGGGAATTGTAAGGTGATGTAAAAATTGTAATGTTGCATTTGGTAAAATGTAGAATCATAAGCCTACCAGGTTTATATACAGAATATATGCAAAATAACTATACTTGATTATACAGAGTATGCAAAATTAATTCTTCCCGTTTTGAAATTCTGTTTTGCAATGCATATGCCTACATGTAACATGGCACTTAGAAGCTTGCTAAAATTTCATGCTAATGTGTATCGGTGACAGTGCAAAGTTTATTCTCAATGTGGCTCAGGATATAACCCAACTCTTAATTTGTCTTGATTAAAAGAGATTACAAAAAGTAAATTATATGAAAAAAACATAAAATTATGAAGTTTATCAAGGGGGTGGGCGTGGGCGGAGGGGCGGGTGAGAATTGGAAGAAACCGGACGAGGCTGGGCGAAGCTGGGTTATTCAGTATGTTTGTTAATATGTCATTTAAAATGAACAAACATTTATGCAACATTCCTGGTTCAAGTTTTCACTTCACATACAGATAGCATAAAATTGTTCTTAAATATTAAATGCTTTCATTCAGTCTCATATATTCTATTATGCAAGAGAATAGTATGTTCATCAAAATTCCGGACGATTGGCCCAGGACGATTGACCCCCGGACGATTAACTCCCTGTACGATTGACCCTCTGGCGCTTGAACCTCGGGAGGCTGACCCCTAGGACGATTGACCCCGGACGATTGACCCCCAGTAATTAATTTTTTTAGCACATATATGAATAAAACAAAAATAGATAACATAATTAAATTATTCATTTTCAAACCCCTTCTCTTTTTTCAACTGGGCTTGGGACCAGCTTTGGCAGAGTTAATTCTTTTTTTGGGTAGATTAGAGGTGAGTCTGGTAGATTAGCGATGACAAAACCTTGAGCAGACGACGGAGAACTTTGCTACTGTCTCTGTCATGTTCTTTCATGTTCCGACAGCTTATCTGATCGCGAACATCAAAACAGATAAAATCATATAGATGATATGTTTGAATCTGTAATTACATTTATTGGAATATTTTACAAAGTTAGAAACGTTTTCCTCCCTAAAGAACTAAAGTACTCCCTAAGTACTAAAGTCTCTATTTCTCATTGCTCTATTCAAAATTCTATATGATGTCGAATTGTATGCTAATTACAAAGCTAAATGACTCATTACTTTGAAAATATTAGGACTCTAAGAATTATTCTATTTAAGTATTGAGTAATTATAATATACCCTCTATTATACACAGTGCAAATTGATGTTTATTTCATCATCAAATGTTACATGCTCATAAATCTATTTTTAAATCACTATCATTACTCCCAAATTCGTTTAAAGTGACTATCAAATTCTGATATATTCGCTCATAACACACGATCTTCTCAGGACTTTGATGTTGTCTTGGATAACTCCGTCCGTGGTTCGCGGTTCTGAACCAACATCTGTACCGAGCTCTTTAAGCTGAGATGCAATTTAGTGAGTGAATATCATTATTTTATAAAATACGGGTGCTTTCTTTATTTTCTGAATAAGAGCAAAGTGGATTCTGAAATAATCCATTTCCAAACGTCATCAGCAACTTTTTCTTTGCCCTGTCTTTCCTTTCTTCTGATCTTTTGGTTTCTCCGTCTGCCTGAGTATTTGTATCGTTGTTGTCCATTGTTTTCTAATTAATATCCTCTAGTGCTAATGAGAAAGTGTGTTGTAAATTATGTATATTCAATTTGAGACGACGAGCCTGGTAGAATTTCTGGCCTTTCCAGTATTCGCTTCAATAACTGCATGAATTATATTTAAATCTACTATTGCTGACGTGATGATTACAAATAACAGCTACTGACTCAGCCAATGCTTTATACTTCAAGTGGATCCTAAAAAAACACTAATTACTATGTCATTCGTCGCGATTGTTACTAGTATATTAAACTTTAAGCGCTAATTAACTTAGAACTAGACAGCTGTTCATAACAATCATAATTTTAAACATTCAAAAATGAGAAATTTATTTATGCGCGTAACTGGCTCAAAATCCTTCATGTCATTTATTGCCGTTTTTGTTTTGGCGAGTCGTTTTGGCGTGTCAACGTTTTGACTCCCTCCCCTCCTCACTTGCATCTTTAAGCGCGTGACACGCTATGTATAATCGTTGAACGAATCATGCACCGATTATGCAAGCAATAATCGGTGCATGACTTGTGCAGCGATTATGCATGAGTGTGACACACTAATACACTATGCATAATCGTTGCATGCACCAATGTTTCACGAATCTTGCACGAATCGTGCAACGATTATGCATGAACGCGACGAGAAAATAGAACAAGTTCTATTTTCGTTCGTGCAACAATGCGTCGCGATTCATGCAGAATCGATGCATGAACGACCGTGACACACGCAAGTGTATATGCAACTTTGTTGCATGCAACTTTGTTTCATGCAACAAAGTTGCATGATTCTTGCAACGATTATGCATAGTATTTCACGCGTTTCACTGAATTTACAAGCATTTGCCTCCCAGGTATTGCCATAAATAGTGCCAGGATTAATTAGTATGTTATTACTAATATACTAGTGCTTAAGTTAATTAACCAGAAATTAACTTTTCGCACAAGGTCAATGAACGCAGTTGCTTCTGCGGTTACGCCTAGTTGTGCAACCTGTTGACTAACAATGAAGTTGTAATAATTTACTAATCTAGTATAGCTGAAGTTTTAATAATTTACTTATCAAGTATAGCTGAAGTTGTAATAATTTATTAATCTAGCATAGCATAAGTTGTAATAATTTACTATTCTGAGATACAGTTTTTGAGGCCAGCAGTTGCGAGCACACTTAATTTAGAGTTGACGTGACGTAGTCTGGACCCCGACCTTCCTCCTTCTTGGACCCGACCTCCCTCCTTCTTGGACCCCGACCTCCCTCCTTCTGAGCGCAAATATTTTAATGCTCAACTGTCGAATCTCTTAAGACGACCGCAAAATGCAAAAAGATAATGAGATTATATCCGCCTGGATAAGAAATAATCAGGAACTTAAATACAACATCATGTGTAATATCTTTCATTTACAATGTAAATATCATGGCGGATGTGATGTCACTGTTTATCTCATTGTCTGAACATAATATCGTTCTTTATTATCATCAGTTATTTACCATTATCAATCTTCTCATCAATGGGACATTCTCAAGACGTCGATAAGAACTTTTCGACGCCCATGCAGAAAAAGCGGCGTTTTCTTGTGCGGCGAGGATTTTCTAGTGAAACTCAATTGATTAATAAAGCTAATCAATTGCTTGTTGACCCAATTGCTGACCAACTTCCAGCACTATAGTCCAGCACTATAGTCATACATAATAACGGTCTCCGCGATAGACAAAGTATTGTATGTATTGATCACTGGCAAAGCTGGGTTGACAATTACATTGATGTAATCACATCCAATCAGAACGCTAGATGATAACTATTTTAGACTACACGATTGGTTGAAATACATGAGCTGAATAAGCAACGGAATTATTCTGACTGGTCAGCAGCGTATCGGGATTTACAGCCTGGCCGCGAAATGAAATAATCATTAAACTTACCAAATTGATTTTACAACATTTCATCACTCGTCTTATCGAATCAAAAGAGGCTTATTTTCTGTACTTACACTTCGCTGAATAAACTGTAAACAATGACCAAAAAGTTTTTTCACAATGTATGACACAGATCTGCAGGTCGCTGATTGGGTCTTCATACTGCCCTTGTCACTATTGTCTGAGTAGTGGCCCAACTTGAAGCGCTATGGCGTCATTTAGTCAAACTTTCCGCGTATAGCAGGAACGTGTCCGTACATTTATTTCCTGGACCACTAGTCGCTGTGACTAATTGCCTGACATGACTACAGATCTGGGTCACATGACTAAAGATCTGGGTCATATGACTCAAGATCTGGGTCATAAGACTAAAGATCTGGGTCACATGACCAAAGATTAGGGTCACATGGGTCATATGACGAAAAATGTGTGCGCCTTCTTGAGTGGAAGTAAATCAGTGTAATCCAAGATTCTGCAGTTTCATTGTAAAATGGTCCAATTATATGTCGCAATCTCCAAAAAAGTATATACATGTAATTGGTGAGATTATCGTTAATGAATTGTATTGACTATGTTAATTTTATTAACGCCGTTTAATTTGATGTTATAGTTTTGAAATGCCAGTTAATCAAATGATGATATTCAGCTGCATGAAAATTAGCAATTTAATGACATTTATCAGATTTGAGTGCTGCAATTATTAAAGTGTTGATTATATCATGAATTAATTTGTAATTAAGCGCGGCTCAGATCACACATGACGTCATGCAGAGCCGGTTTGCCAATCCTCGCCTCAAGATGATCAATGGAAACTGATTCACATTTGAAAGACGATAGGGAACCATTTTGTTACTATGATATGGAAAAAATGCAGCGAGAAGTGTATTTTTAGAGCGAGTAGTTTAAGCTATGAATCTGTTAAAGGAACTGGACGCCACTTCCGTCACTGAGTCAATAGATTTCTTTAAGAATGACCAGCTTAAAAGATGTCTACAAAATCCAGTCTAATATTTTACGTACAACAGATTTATTTGCCCATTTGTTGAAATGTGCACAAAAATGACATAAAGTCATAAACTGCAAAACAGAATTTACGATACGTAAAATTATGAATACATATCAGTTTATCGCCTGTATTTGTAGACGTGGCAGCTTCGCGCCAACGACCACGACGTCTTGTCTGATAAGACAAGCGTTGACACTGCGGATAATTTATCTGTGCAAGACTGTGAATCACAGTTAATAAACCCAAACATGTAAACATCCTACTGCCAGGAAACGCATTGCACTGCAACAACTACCTTCCTGTGCAGACAACGGCAGCCATCAATCATATTTCTGGGGGAATATCTCATGATTCTCATCTAAAACATTGTTCTTCAAATCATAATTGTATAGCCTCAAATATAATCACTTTTTGCATATACGCGACTCGTATCAGG
Organism: Buchholzia appendiculata; assembly: GCA_034694885.1. Classification (NCBI taxonomy): domain Eukaryota; kingdom Metazoa; phylum Annelida; class Clitellata; order Enchytraeida; family Enchytraeidae; genus Buchholzia; species Buchholzia appendiculata. The sequence goes on along the minus strand of JAQFYQ010001429.1, from coordinate 3,921 downwards.
GGTCTGGATCCCTCCCTCAAATTATAATGGAGAGACAAAAAAATTGCTGACAAATTCACCATTTCCTCTGCTTTTAGAGCAAAAAAGCTGGAGAAATCTCCCCTTCAGTTCTCTAATTCCCCCCTTCCTCCAGATATTAATTATGGCGCCACCCATGTGTTGTTGTATTTCACAACTACTTAAGTTTTCTCTGCCTTCCTAAACCGCAAGGTGATCGATCTACTACTCAAGTCTACTCGACATTTGAAGTGGTCTTGCCTGTTGCAAATGGCAATGCAAGTTGCGATTGACAACGTGAAGCCACGCCCATTCTGGTCTGGTTTTATAATGCTTCACCGTCCCCAAGCCTAGCCTTATAAACGTCAACAGCAACATTCAATACAATCTTACGTTCTGGATTGAAACCTAATTAAATCAGCGGTTTCAGTTTGGTGAAAAAATCCCGTGATCCAAAAATAGCCATGACCTGTTTTAAAATTTCTGGATTTGATGACCTTAATTTGAATGCGATGAAGAAACCCTAGTGATTAGAACTGTACATACTTTAATTTGTTCGAAATTTGAAATTAAATACTGTCATGAGCAATAACATGAATTATTAAGCGCCAAAGGTGATCGTAAATCTATCTTTGTTAAACCGCCCCCCTCCTAAACAAATTGTTTCAGTTGCGATCTGCTGAAGGTGCAATCAAGAATAAACTGAATACTAATTTCAGTGCTGTGTGAAAAATTGCATTCGGACCTCTTTATATACACTTCATGAACTTGAATAAAGTTTAAATTAAAAAATTGAACTTCAGAATTTGGGTTATAGAATTGGATACAATATTCTGTTTTAAATATGAAACTCTTGCAAGTATGTGAAGGATCTTTTCTCATACAACATAAGTTTGATTTACCTCTGGAAGAAATGAAATAAGTAATTTGTTAATTAAACGGATGAATAACTTTTTAAATAAAATAAAGTGCAACTTGAATAACTGCCATGGGGGAGGGGTCCCAGGAAGAAAAGTGGGACTACGCCTTGAACCCAATCACCGCTCCTATGTGTAATTTTCAATGTTGACGCCTCAATACGTTCAAGTGCACTTCAGCCTAATCAACGTGTAGTTATATACACCTATCTTAAGCGGGTCGAGATAAGCCTGGGAAAGTGTTGAGTGGGGAGCTGAAGGGGACCGGGGTGGTGGCTTGCAGCGTGCTTCACAGAGAGGCACGCGGGGAGATTGATGAACAATAATTAATCAGGCCTGTTAAGCCTGTGTATGTTAGATAGGAAATTTGCAGGTGTAGCGTGAGGCGCGTACTTGTGCTTTGTATAACCACTTCTCTGATCATGTGGCTGAATTCGTGTGTGATCAAGTGGTCGGTTGTATCGTGACAGGCTGGAGACAGTAGGGGATATTTTACGATACACCTGTTAGTGGTGAAGCTAGAACATTTTCTCTGATTTATTTCGGGATATTGCACGTTGTGGAAATCTGTGCTCGGTGTGAGTATTTTTTATTACTTCATTTTGTGACTTTGTAACCCGGACGGTATTTGCATGTAATTCACGTACTATACTCTGGCAAGAGAAATGATGCCTCACGACGTTGATTGACGATGATGAGGAGGTAAGTTTGGAGCGGAAAATCTGTACGGAAGATGTCCAGATTCGCTAGATATAAATACGAGCTTGAATTATTATAACATAACATCTTTCAACCAAGAGTTCTCGACACAGAAATTAGTACAATTTCGTTTTAGTTTGATTAAATTAAATACTTTGATATTATTTCGGAACATCTTTTTGCCTGAAGTCAAAGCACTCGCTGCCGTTGATTGTCAAATTCAAAAACTTCAATATGGTAAGACGGTTGAAAACTATTAGATTACTAACACCATGATGATAGTGTTCTGCTTGAAGGCAGGTGCGTGCTATACCTCCTTGTCTTACATTATTACTTCGCTTGACTTTTACCACCGATTCACTAGGCCAGATGAGCACGGGAGGAAACCAAAGATTCCCCCGTACCGGTCACCGGTGTCACGGCAGTGGAGTGGTAAGAATGTGCCCTGCTGAATTCACACCAAACATAATCAGCCGTAGTAAGGAGTCTATCGGGCCACCCCTTTATAACACGTAAATATATGAATAGCGATTGAACTAATGTTGATATAGAATTAGAGTTGATAATAGATATTTACAATTATAGAATAATTTAATCAAGCCAATTGGAGGTTGCGACTTAGAAAATAAACAAATTTTACACACAAATGGCTTTAATCATATCGTTCTATTCCTTAACATAGATGTATGTCATAGTAATGCCATTATGCGCATGTTATGTCAATACCATGCATGAACGTCATGATGAAGTCAAAAGTGAATATCATGAGTGCACGTCACTACAGTACACTGTCATAAGTGCACGTCATGACATTGTCATAAAATCGTTAATCTAGACGTGTAATGTGTAACTGTTTTACAGGCTTGTCGTGCAACAACCGTCCTACTCTTGACACTGGCACTGTATTTCGTAACGTCGACGCTACTGGTCAGCTGTAATCCAATACACCAACAGAGAAGACCGAACAATTCCAGACAGCAAAACCAAATTAAGTCGTCTGACAAGAAAAGCGCTTCCCTGCTTAGTAAACACGAGAAGAATTTCAAGAACGTATTTGACACGGCGTTGTTGCGGCTTAATGTCGAAAGCATTTCAGAGAACGAGCGTTCGGCTTGCCCCTTTACTTTCAATATAACGCAGAGAGGTCGAGACTTTTACCCGACTGAGAAAATAGAAGCTGTCTTGATTAACAACCCCGAAAAGAAATGCTTTTATCAACAGGACAACGATCCGTCCGATCAACGTTCTTGCCACCCAATCAGTTACGAGTCGCCCATCCTGGTACGCAATGTGACGTGCGAGAGTAAGAACAGCAACAAGTGTTGGATCAAGACGATGGAGAAGATAACTGTTGGATTTACGTGCGTCGATAGAGGTACAAGAAGATAGGTTCATTTGTTGAGATACGCTTTGTTATTTATTGTTTTTTTGACAGCATTGTTCCGCTAAGCTCATATAAACTTCTACTATATAAACTGAGTCATTTCTACTCAAAGTTCTCTCGTCTAGTCCCTTGAGTACGTTGTTCTTGAGTAAACAGTATTGATGGAACGCGTCGTTGTATGTATGCATGTATACATACAGATGTGAGCTGTGTTCCAGCTATCATTGTATTAAGATAACGTTGTGTAGTAATACAGAAATTAATACATATGTTCCGAATGATGGGCAACGTTTCAAAGCAACAGTGCTTCATGCGATATGCATTGAAATATCGTTGCTTGTGGCACAAAACCCATGGCGTGACAGTATGAAAGATATGTTTAATTATGAACCTCTATTAATGGTGTCGTCATCACTTTGGTAATATATAGCTTATTGAGGCACAGTAAATATTGCAAAAGAAACTAACTGTTGTATTTCGGATCGTTCGCCTATAGTTATACATATTTCGTGATATGTTTAATTGTTTCATAGTCGGCACGCATAACTCATAAAATAGCGTGCGATGGTTTTACAATTTATTTGCTACACAGCGTCGTAATTGGGCGATAGGCTACATTTATCGAAAATAGAAAAAAACTCTTGCCCACTTTTCAAAATGTATTTGATAAGTATCGATTCGTTCACAGTTCAAATTGATTATCTATTTATGCCAGTATTTAGGAAAGAATCGAAATTGTTAGTAATTTTAAATGATACGAGTGTATGATTAGTAGTACGTTTGCATTAATTGTGCTTTGAATTTTTATTTATTTGTATTGTTAAGGTTTGTTATTTATTTTATTTATTGTCACCGAGTCACTGCCTCGTTTCTCTGATATATGTTTATTTATAATACATGTTTATTTATGATGCATGTTTATCT
>JAQFYQ010001428.1:0-13318 GCA_034694885.1 Buchholzia appendiculata | reverse complement strand
GGACCTTTGGCCGCCCACCTGTACTCACCGGCCTTGTGCATGGTTGGTGGTTAAGTCAAGCGTAGTAATACGCAAGATATATAACCATCGCCAGGACCTGTCTTCGGACAGAGCACTGTCATCATCATCATCATCATTACACAAAGCTGTTGTTACCTATACAACGCAACTAATATTTCTTAAAGATAAATAGTTTCCGTAGTCAATTTCTGAAATCCGAAAGGCGGCTATTATTTTAAGTCACAGATAAATATGAAGATGATTATAAAGTGGAAACATTCTTTGCAGTATAATTTGTGAGTTTATCATTCAAGTTAAAGATGTGAACATTATTTCACTGTATAGTTTAAACATATTGTACACAGTTTTTAAATGTTAAATAGGCTGTTTTAAGCTTGATCAAAGAATAATTCCAAAAAATTAAACTAACAAAAATCTTAATGAAATTACCTTTGTTACGGTTCGTCGCTCGATTTTCTTGATTATTCGTCTTCGTACCAGTGTGCCGTCTGGAAGCATTTCTTCAAATTCCTGAACTTGTCGGTCGATAACTGGTTCTCCTTCTGTCGTATCAGTGAAGACCTTAATGGCAGAAGAGCTTTCTGTATCCGAATCAGGACCGGAGAGAGAAAGAAGGAATGGAGAAGTTGGTTCTCTGTCCGTGGGACTCGACGGCTCCGAGAGATCCTCCTCTGCGGTAAACATGTCCTCCGTTATGTTTCCATCCGGTCCAATTCTCCGTATCTTCGTCCTTACCGTCTTCTTCACAGTCGGCTTCGATACCGTTATGCCAGATTCCTCCATTCGGAAATCAGTCTCATCTTTTGTAGGCTGTTTTTCCTTACGCTGATGTCCATGCACTTCTTCCGTTGAATGGACAGTTACGCGCTTTTCATGAGATTCGAATCCATAAGATGATGAATCATCGTTTGAATGAACAGTTGATTGCTTTTCCTTGGGTTGAAATCCATATGCAGGTGCAGCAACAGACATTTCAATCATCTGTTCTTCGCGTGGTTCTTCCTTCAGACGAGCAACTGTCTTGATAATTCTCTTCTGAGCCACCGATCCATCTGGAAGCACTTCCTGCGTGTTCTTCTCGCGCGTCTCTTTCCTCACATTCTGTGCATTTGGATCAGTCACGCCGGGACACAATTTCAAAATTGTTTCTTCAATTTCGATACCAGCCGGCTGCTTTGTAGTCCGCTTTTCCTTTTCTACTCCATTTACAACAGTTATATTAGTGACCGGTTTGAACCGCCTCGTAGTAAGTATCTTTCGCTTTACTCTAGTCCCATCCGGTAGCGTGCTTTCGTCGTTCTTGACATCCGTCTCCGTCGTAATTTCCCCTTCAACCTGTCGGTTCACTACTTCCGGTTCGGCAGGTTTAGTGGGAGATTGTTTGAGTTTGACATCGATGAAAACAATTTTCTTCTTAGCAATCATTCCATCAGGCATCGGCCAATCAACCTGATCCACACTGGTTTTTGTGTCAAGATTGCTGCCGTATGGCTCAATCACTCCGGCTGGCATGGACAGAGTTACCTCTTCGATTTCAACAGCAACAAGTTCTTCCCTGGCGTTTGTCTCAGTCTCTCTACCGTTGATCAGTACAAGTTCCTTGATTGGTTTAATGAACTTGGTAGTGATAACTTTCTTTCTAGACGTGCTGCCATCGTCGAATATCTGCTGATCTTCTTTGACGTCGACCTTCTGAATGATATCACCTTCAATAACTTTACTGCTCTGCTTTGGTTCCTTAAGAAACACTGCCATCTTGACAACCCTTTTCTTGGCCGGCAGACCGTCAGGCATTAACTCGTCTGAATTTGTAACTGTGATAATGGTGTCACAATTTTTCGCAAGAGGCTCAATAACACCAGACGGCAGTTCCAGCAGATTTTCTTCAATCTCTGTGGCAGTAATTTCTTCTCGTTTCCGCGTCTGAGTGGGAACTCCCTTCACAAAATTTATTTCCGTGACTGGCTTCACATATCTCGTCGTGATCGTTTTGCGTTTCAGTGTACGTCCATTATCTAGATCAGTACAATCCTCTTCGACCGTGGATCGAGGCTCAATATCACCTTCGATGGTTTTACTGCCCGTCGTTGGCAGTTTGCCATCTCTGCCAAAATCTTTAGAAGGCGACGAACGTGCCTGGCTGCTTGATTCGGGTCTAGGAGCCTGGCCAGGAAGAAGAACAACTGATTTCATGATCTTCTTCTTGGCAAGAGTTCCGTCTGGCAGACGTTCCTGCACATTCTTCACAGTCGTGTCCGTCTTATGACCTTCAGGCTCCTCAATGCCCGGTGGAAGTTCAAGAACGGTCTCCTCGATGTTTGCTCCCACAATTTCTTCCCTCAACAACGTTTTCTTTTCAACACCATTTACGAGCATAATCTTTATGGTTGGTTTAACATGCCTTGTAGTCACACGTTTCGAGCGAATCGTTGTTCCATCATCCAGTTTTTTCTCGTCGCTGTCCGTTTCTGTTCTAAACACAATTGCTCCCTCTTCCACGCGACCTGGAGTCTTTGGAACATCCGCTCTACCCGAGTCACCGGTCAACGCACGAACAGCCTGATCAAATACCTCGTTAGCTTTGTCAGCCGACGATCCTTTCAGCGTAACTAACATTTTCACAACTTTCTTCCGTCCAGGCACTCCATCTGGTAATGTGAATTCAGTGTTATCCACCGATATGTCTGCATCACAGTTACTGGCATGTGGCTCAATCACACCGACTGGCAAGCGAATGAGATTTTCTTCGATGTCGACGTTGACAAGCTTATCCTCCGTGTGCTCCGACGTATAGACGCCATTTGTCATCACAATATCTGTGACCGGTTGCCAGTTCTTCGTCGTTATGACTTTTCGCCGGAGTGTACTTCCATCGCTAAGATTTTTCTCATCTTCTTTTACTTCAGTTTTCGGTACTATGTCGCCCTTTAGTATACTGTGTGTGACGACCGGTTCTTTCAGTGTGACCGTCATTTTCACAAGTTTCTTCTTTGCCGGAGTTCCATCGACGAGTACAGTGCTGGATTTCTTCACGGTAATATCGGTGACGCAGTTGGCTGCATTGGGTTCAAGAACTCCGGCTGGCAACTGCAGAATTATTTCCTTCACATCAGCCGATATGACTTCATCGTGGGTCACTGCATCCGGCGGCTGACCTGGCGTGAAGGTAATCTCGGTTATCGGTTTCACAATCTTCGTCGTGATCTCTTTGCGTTTTATCGTCGAGCCGTCATCCAGCTCTTGTTGGTCTTCAACCACGGTTTGTCTTGGTTCAGGTTTTCCTTCGATTACTTTCACGTTAGGGGGATAGTTTCCGGAAGATAACAGCCTGGATTTTGGCTCAGAGCCAGCCAAGGGACTCGTCGCCATGTACACGGGTGATTCTTCAGGTTGCGGCTGGACAACTGTACGCATCACTTTCCTCGTAACTGGAGTTCCATCGGCCAGTCTCTCCTCAGTGTCCTTCACAGACGTATCAAGCTTCACATTCTTATCAAACGGCTCGGAAATTCCCTTTGGTATTTCTACAATCGCCTCGACTATTTCGACATTGACAGTCTTTTCACCAACTAGGGCTTTGCATTCAACTCCATTGGTCTTTCCAACTTTATATATTGGTTGAACATTCTTAGTCGTTTTCGTTTTAGATCTTAGCAATCCGCCATTAGGAAGTGTCTTCTGATCCTGGCTGATGGTCGTCCTTGGCTCTATTGGTCCCTCAATGAACTGGCTTGAAGAATCCGGCAACTGGTTAGCGTTACTAACTGTAGGAAGTGAAGCCAATTTCGCTTTATTTCCATTGTCGGCACCTTTTGCGCTTGTCTCCACCTGCACTGGTGACTTGGTTCCTTTCGATGACTGAGGTGCCTGCTTGCTAGTCGAATCCACCATAGGACTGTCTGCATCTTTCAGGCGAGCATTAATCTTCACAACAGTTTTCTTTGCTGCAATGCCTTCAGGTATCGGCACCTCTGAAGATTCCACTGAAATGTCTACGTCAACATTACTTGCACCTGGCTCAATAACACCAACCGGGAGAGTCAAAACATTCTCGTCAATGTCGGCTTCAACGATTTCATCCCACGAATTGGTATCAATTACCCTTCCTTCGAACAGCGTGGTATCGGTCAGTGGCTTGAAATATTTTGTGGTGATGACCTTTTGCTTGACCGTTGAACCATCATCGAGGTTTTTCTCATCTTCAAACACATCCGATTTAGCCTTGATGTCACCTTCGGTGATCTTGTGAGTTTTCAGTTGGGATTCCGATGGAGGCTCGATCTGGACCTGCATATCGACTGTTTTCACATTAGCTGGTGTTCCGTCTGGCAAGGTTACTGGTTCCGGCTTCTGGTTCACGCCAATGTTTGTGATGCAGTTAGCACCGTTAGGTTCGATCGTGCCACAAGGTAGCTGTAGGTTGGCTTCAATGATATCGGCTCCGACAACTTTATCCCAAGTTTTGGAATCCGGTGGCGCTCCATTGGCAAGAATTACTTCAGTTACCGGAACGACGTGCTTCAGCGTCACAGTCTTCTGTCGCACGGCACTACCATCCGGAAGATTTTCACTGCGTTCAACTTCAGCGGCTTTCGCCTCAAGATCTCCTTCAACTATATTTCGACTTACTGTTGGGTGGGAATCCTTTGAAGGTATTCTTCCTGGTTGCTCGTTCGACGGTTGCCTTGGGTCAATTACAGATACCACAGTCTTAACGATCTTTTTTTTCGCAACAATGCCATCAGGCAGAGTCTGCTCCGCGTTCTGTACCGTGGAGACAGACTTCAAGTTCTTGTGATTCGGCTCTTTCACGCCAGGAGGTAATTCTAATATATTTTCAACGATATCAGCACCGACGGTATCCTCGCGTATCTGTTTCTTTCTTTCGACGCCGTTCATCTTAGTAACCTGATATATGGGTTTGATGTGCATGGTCGTATCCGTCTTTGTTCGGACAGTAACACCACCAGGTTTCACACTTTCATTGTTCTTACTTCCGGTTCTGTATTCTATTTCACCTTCAACGATCTTACTGCCACCCTCCGGCAGTGGCGCATTCTGAGCATCAGGCTTTTGTGCCTCGTGCGGGCGACCAGGTTCTTTATTGGTCGTCAAACGTGGTTCGTTCTTTGAAAGATGTATGCCTGAAAGCTTTGCTGCAAATACGCCGCTCGTACCAGCTTTTTTCAGTTCCGGCTCAGTCACCTCTGACCTTGGAGAAGTGGGTTTATCTGATGCACCGTCCTTCAGACTAACAACAGTTTTCACTGTTGTCTTCTTTGCCTTGGTTCCATCTGGCAGCATCAAATGTGCAGCATCCACAGATACCACTGCATCACAGTTAGCAGCGTTTGGTTCGATCACACCGACGGGCAGCTCCAGGATATTCTCATCGATGTCAACACCCGTTACTTCCTCCTTAGGACGAGTCTCGGTAACCTTACCATCCTTCATCGTCACTTCAGTAATCGGCTGGATATGTTTCGTCGTTACAACCTTCTGCCGTGACAACCTGCCATCCGGAAGGTTTTGCTTATTTTCTACAACTTCCTGTTTTGAATATTTTTTGCCCTCCAAGATCTTGTGCATGACTGGAGGATGTTTCAGTCGAATGTCCATCTTGACTATCTTTCTGTTCATTTCAGTTCCATCCGGCAGCGTGCTCTTGGATTTCACGACGTCGATATCGCTGTGACAGTTTTCGGCGTGCGGTTTTATTTCACCACACGGCAACTGCAGAATATTTTCAGCAACGTCAACGCCTGTTACCTTTTCCCATTCTGTCGACTCTGGTGATCTTCCATTGGCAATGATTACTTCAGTGACGGGAATGACATGTTTCGTAGTAACTTCTTTCTTTCTTATCGCCGTGCCATCTGGGAGACTGTCACTATCCTCAGCTTCCGTTGACTTTGTTTCTGGCTTCCCTTCTACTGCATTTTGTATTACTTTTGGTGCAGAAGACAGATTACCACGTGGGGATTTCCCGTCGGACGGTAAATTCACTTTCTTCAATGAGACAACAGTCCGAACAATTTTCTTCTTAGCAACAATACCGCCCGGTAAAGCTTCTTCTACTTTTTCTACTGTGGATTCGGCCGTCAAGTTGTCCGCACAGGGTTCAGTTATGCCAGGAGGTAATTCGAGGATATTTTCGACGATATCGGCCCCAACAACTTCTTCTCGCAAAAGTACTTTCCGGTCAATACCATTCGTGCGAGTAATTCGTGAGATTGGTTTGATATGCTTTGCTGATATCACCTTGCTTCTAATCGTAGTTCCGTCACGCTTTGTCTGCTGATCCTCTTTTGTTTCGGTTCGATATTCGATCTCTCCTTCGACTATTCTACTACCACCTTCAGGCAATACAGGAAGAGCTTCATCAGCGCCGTCACTACCGGTGCCATCTGGTGATAAATCTTGCCTATTTCCTTTTTTACGAAATGATGGCAAAGGCGCTGACCGCGGCTTGGAGCTATGCACACCGGAAACTTTCTCAGGATGCACTTCTGGTTCATGAACTTCGTTCAACTTATTTTCATCATCTGCAGTTGGATCTTTTAATCGTACCGTCATTTTGACGGTGCTTTTGGTAGCCGTGACGCCATCTGGATGAGGTTCTTCAGACGTTTTGACGTCAATATCAGTTTCGCAGTTCAGGGCATTCGGCTCAATTATTCCCGCAGGCAACTCTAAGATGTTTTCTTCAATGTTAATACCAACAAGTTTCTCACTTTTCTTTGTATCGACAACGTTGCCATCGACGATCGATAATTCAGTCACAGGTTTAACTAGCTTGGTTGTGATAACTTTATGCCGAATTGTTCTGCCGTCTGGTAATTTTTCTTCATTCTGTTCGACCGACTCTCTCGCTTCTGGTTCTCCCTCGACGACCTTGCTAGACTTCTCCCCTGGCGGTTTAGTATCTGTCGCCTTCTGATTCAATGGTTCCTTCAACATCACAATCATTCTGACCAGCTTTTTCTTCGCAACAATGCCGTCCGGGAGCACTACTTCGGAATTGTCAACAGTGATTGCAGTGTCACAGTTTGCCGCGTTCGGTTCAATGACTCCTGAAGGTAGCTCTAATATATGTTCTTCTATATCTGTACCCACGTGAATTCCAGTGACTTTGGTATCAATAATCACATCGTCTTTCAGTGTTAACTCGGTGACGGGCTTGATGTGTTTAGTCGTAACGATCTTTTGACGGATACAACGTCCGTCCGGTAGACTCTTTGCATCCTCTTGCGTTGTCGATTTTGACTGTATTTCGCCGTCAACAGTTCTGTGAGTTATTTGAGGCTTGCGTAGAATTTCTTTCTTGTCGTCTTTGTCGGCATTTAGAAATTCCTGACCGTGAAAATCGAGATTGTTTAAGCTCAGAGAAGCTGGTTCGTATTTGAGTTGCTGATCAGCGTATGGCGTTTCTTGCTTCGACTCTCTCTCTGACAATACGACAAACAATAATCCACACATTAGTTTATAAACAAACTATAGTGAAAGTGAGTTAGTTTCATTTTAAAATAATAAAATGGTATAACAAATAGCCAGAAGAATATTTTTCATAGAATTTGTGGTGTTACTCAGAATATGTCATAGATCAACAGCATAAAGCAAAGGAAATCGACATATTCAGAAGATGAGTTTAAATTTTTAAAAAACACAGTAATATTATAAAATTACATTAAATGAATGCAATAAGGTCACAAAAGTATTATACAGTTGCTCAGAAGAGATATATGAAGAATTAACCCAATCATAAAACGATTCAACATAGAGTTGTCTACAAAGAGAATTGGGATTAAACATACAAATATAAATGAATAATACACTAATATTGTACACATCTAGATAATGTAGTATTAACAATTCTAAACAACGTTGTAAGCTAACACTCTAAATTTATCTTGATAAATAATTTCTACTCGATTCCTGCGAGGTTCAAGAGAAACAAAATGCAACAAGGACAAGCATTAGTAGCAAGCAGCAAAAAGCAACATCAAGAACAGCAGCAGACGATATCAGCAAAGGCAGCAACCGCAGCAACAGCAGCAACAGCAAGAGTAACAACAGCAACAGCAGCAGGCAGGAGTAACAAATAGCAGCAAAAAGCAGCAGCAACAGCAGCAAGAAATCTCAATAAAGCAGCAGTCCGAAGCAGCAAGTAGCAGAAGAAAGCAACAGCAGCAGCAGCAGCAGTAGAAAGAAAGCAATGGAGCAGCAGAATTAGAATTACAGTTTAAATAGTGGTTATTTTATCAATTCAGAAAAACTGTTTATAGTTGATAAACACTGCAGTGCTATTTGTACAGTATAGATAAAAAAGCACTAATGTACACTGTGTGATGAAGCACTGTACACTTACTCAGAGCTGTACAGATCGCTTAGTATCTAGTCACAATTAACATCTCAGAGTACATGCATAACATGCATGTAGTGAGTACATATTATGTACTCAAGAGCTATTTAGAGAGCCTATTAAGTATTTACAAGATCTTACTTTGGCTCGGCGTCGAGTATGCCATTGGAGCAGATTCCTGTGCAATCAGCAGCTCATCGAGAGGTTCTACAATCATTTACAACGCATCAGCCTCTTGGTAAAAGTACTCACTACATGATCCAATTTATAGTGATAAATATTTATAGCGATAAAACTAATGTAACTGCATGGTAAATTAAACCTTCTAATATAAATTACTCTGAGTAAAAATAAATGTACTTTAAATAAGTGAATAAATAAAACCTACAACTAAAAATTTAATTGATAATACAGAAATTACCCTTAGCTCAAAACTAAACAGCATTTCATTTCTAACATCTAATGAAAATAGTTCATCCTGAAAAGAAAAAAATAATTTTTTGTTAAACAACTGTGTTAGCTATTATTGTTATGTATAGCTCATAAAATGACACTACACTAATTTAGCTAGTCAAACCTTTGATATTATATTGCACTATGATATCACTCTCACATACTCTATAAATAACAGATAATAACAGTTAATCAAAAGTTAAGCATCCAGAGTGTCTTCTTCGCTTTTCCTTGGTAGAAAACCTGCAAACGAGACAGCATTTCCTGTTTGCACTGCCACGGAGAGTCTCTGCAGAAGAAAGGAAGTCTCGCGAGGATCTCCCGTGACTTGTGTGGTGCGGCGACCTAGTTCACGAATGAAGTCCAGCCCCCTCGGAATTCCATGGGCCCATCGTTTCGATTGCAATGGGCACAAAGTGATGGGTCCGGGCCAAATCAATTATAAATAGATTTCGTTTAATAATAAATAAAATGACTAAATTTTAATAGACCATCTACCTTCATTTTTGTCAGTATATCCATTCTGACCATATGCATCTGGAATAAGTTCATCGAGATCTGAAACGTTTGAACAAAACATAGCAGGCCTACATTTTCAACACATTCTGTTAATTATCGTCATCGTAAGAAATCAACTCTTAACTTAAGCAATCAAAAATACAAGACCACAGTAACAAATTAAGATATATAATTTTCTTTACTTCATTATCTCTCAGTTGTGCAGATTTCCAAAATTGTTTGCCAAAAATATTAATCAAGATCATAATTATGAATTCCTCGAAATTAATAACATTAATATAATTTCTTAAAATGTATGTCATTCCAAAACATTGTCACAAGTATCGTGAGACAAAGAGTCGAAAAAACCTAAATCAACCTCATTTCAATACCTCCGTATCTGAGGAGTTATCATGAGGAACATCTGAATGAAATGTGATTTCGAGCATGCCACAATTGATCAACAATATTAGCATGATATCAAACAACATTTTGTATTTAATGAAAATTTATCTGCAGTGCTGAATGCCCTTCCGAGCAATTTTAATCTAATAAACAAGCCTTGTCAAACACATAAGTAAACATCCAATCATTGTGATTCATGATGATTTGATTGACAAATTTAAACATGAAATTAAACTGATGTTTTGATTTATTATCATACACAGCTATACAATTCAAAGTCTTAAATTAAATAACTACGTGTCATACCTATATCTTCATCGCCGAACACTTCGTCTTCGTCTGCCTCCGTCGACTTCTCTCGGTACACAACCAGCGGCAGTTTGACATCCAGAGCACAGATCGGTTTCTGCTCTTCACCCTTCGGATACTTCGGTTCTCGCATGCACAACAGCTGAGCCTTCGGTTCCTTGCTCGGGTCACGTATGCGCACGACGAAAGAAGCGCGGTTTTCTTTGAATGCATTGAAGTTGATGGAATGTTGGCTGCGAGGTTTAGAGACGGGTACCAGATTTCCAGCCCACTCAAGATATTGTGGGGTTCCATCCATTACCTAAGACCAAATAAGTCGTTTAAAACACAATAAATTCATGTTGACTGTTGAGGCAGTTGCGTCCCTTTGTGGCAAACGGTTGAAAAAGGGCTAAATATTTAAAATTAGTTACAATATCACAAGTATTTATGACTTTTCTGAACAAGAACAAAATTGATATTTCTGGACTACTGTCTGTTTCAACAGGTACACGTTTTTGAGGCAACAAAAGCTAATAATCTCTACTACCGACATGGGCTAAGTTTATCAGGGGCTTGGGGGAAGCTAAGTCCCCACAGCAAAACATTTTTTTGCAAAAATTTACATGTAAAAAAAGGAAATTGACCCTTCTTCCGCTCGTGAGGAATATGAGCACCCCATGCTCTAACAAAAATCTTGCAAGTTAGTTATTCCCCTAAACACCAAAATAAAACTCCCTTGACTATTGCTACTGTCACATCAGCACAGCAAAAGTCACATTTTCCAAAATCAAAATGATCCTCATCCATATCCCATCAGAGAGCAGCTGTAATCAGACCCTGCTGGCCTTCTACTGAACGTAAAAAATTAATGGACAAAGATTTAAAAGGCAAAGGCGTCAATGCCTTTATAATAAATCCTGTTAAATATCAAAACGACAAATGTGCACAAACTAATTAACAGCAGAGCAATGCAAGCATCGTTGCCATGTAGACTTAATTTTAACAGTTACTTGTTCAAAGTTGTCAATAGTCACAAACACTAGTTACTAGACATAAAACAGTCACGGTGCACTGAATATCTCAAACTCTATTTACAATAATAAATGATGATGATCGTGAATTGTATCGACACACAAAGCTACAGAAATAAAGAACTCACCTCGACATCTTGACTCCTGGCAACCTCGATATATTTGCCCTGGTTCTTGAACAGCCTATCCATGTTATCATCCACAACGCAGAACACTCGCATGCGTGCTGCGGTCGGATGATGACGTTTAGCGAAGACGACAAACTTCGCCATGAACGGCACTCGCATCAATTCAGGATAGATCTCTGCAGCCATTTTAGCCGAGTCGTCAATATTTGGACAATCCACCAGCCAGAATCTGTCAATTACAAACAGAATCGTGATTTTATTTTAATACAAACAGACTTCCAAAAATCAAAATTATGTCATTCTTATGCAAGTGAAAGTTATTTCAGCCAATGTGAGGGTTGATGCGGACGTTAATCATAGTTTATGAAATATTTTATGCAAACAGGACGCTGTGTTATTTCTTCCCCCCTTTTACATTTACAATTTTTCATAAAATACAGAAACAACATCATCCTACAATGACTGTAATAAAATAATTTTTAAAAATAACGCAAAATGCATTATGCTTTTACTCTAAATAAAATTCCAACGTGTGACAAACATATGAAACAAGGGAATGCAAAATATATGCTTGATATTTAGTCATTTCATTTAGTCATGTCATTCATTCATGAAATAATCTGTGCACTTGGCACATGAAATTATTAACACAATTTTAACATTAAATTTATTACTTTATTGTAGTTATTGTAATAATTATTATATTATTACTTAATTGTTATTTAATTTATTACTTTGAACAGTAATATATATATTTAAGAACAGTCAAAGAGAGTGACTAACTTGGCAGATAGTGGAGTATGAAACGAAACGCAGTCATTCGAAACAGTGAGAGGAGTTGAATCTGTGATGTCTTCCAGTTCTGCAGGAGAATCTTCTGTAAGCATTCAACACAGTAACAACCACATAGACTTTCATTATATACAAACGATTACTTACTATACAACATTCGGTCAAATACAACTCAACTGTAATCTACCATAACAAAGATTTCAAATCAAATCACTAGCTTGAGATAGACACCAATCTATTCTCTCAATACGATCCAGTGTTCCCTTCAAAGCCATATTTTGACACTCTCAAAGAATAGGTGCAATAAAGGTGCAATAAAATTGATTAGTAAGCATTACTAAGCAAATACGTAATTTTGCTCTAAAACTAAGTTAAAACTTTGTTGTTATAAAATACATTTACTAAAATTACTCTAAAACAAATAAACTACACCTAAATTAATTTTTTATTACATTTTTACTGAATTAGAAAGCAAAGTTTGAATTCAGATTGGCCGCAACAACCTAGCGGATCAAAACTTCGATACGAGGTATCTCCCCCTCCCTTGCGCCCCACAGTTTTGAAACTTGAACCTGATAAACGGACCACATTACAGATAATTTATTCTGGCTGTTGAAATTCAAAATAGTTGTACTTCTGAATTGCAATTTGTCATCACACAACTTTTCTCCCTCTGAATGGTTAGTATCTGGTGGCGGCCAACAATATATTATTTTCAACGAATCACACAATTGCATGCATATATGCTGAAATAAACTACTCAAAATGAGGTAGTAATCTGGACACACGAGTTTGTTATTCAATGTTCATCGACTGTAGCCAAATTTCTATTGAGTACACAACACTGTAGGAATCTTGAATCATAGTTCATTCAGTTACAATCTTGCATTCCCTAAGACTAACTAACAAAATATGCAAATAATGCAATCTATGAGACAAAATAATATTAAATAAACATATATTTTACAAATATTCAAAAATATCAAAACTTATTAGAACTTTGATTTTAACAAACTGCAGTAAAATCTTGAAAATCAAGTTCTTTATTATTGTTTCAGTAACTGAATCTCCTTTATCTTTAGAAACACTTATGTGTAATTAATTCTGTTTATCACTGGAAGCTTTTAATTGATATTTCTCACTTCTGCAATCAATTGCAATATTCTGAAACTAATTCTATAATTTTTTATTTTTATCAATAATTCATTTGATGATGATGATGATGATGATGATGATGATGATGATGATGATGATGATGAGAGTGCTCTGTCCGAAGACAGGTCCTGGCGATGGTTATTTGTCTTACGTATTACTACGCATGACTTAACCACCGATCC
>JAQFYQ010001427.1:0-13321 GCA_034694885.1 Buchholzia appendiculata | reverse complement strand
GTCGCTCGATGCTCATTGGTTAGAATGTGGTCCTGATTGAACTACGCTGGAAGCCTCGAATCTGATTCTTGGAATTCATTGCGTCAAGGAACAGGCGATTTAGCGGCGATGTCGCCGGCGATTTCGCCGACACATCGCCTGGTACAGCGAGCGACATTTCCTGTCGCTCGACCTCGAGCGACAGGCGACGTCGCCGGCGATGTCACCGCTACAAATGTCGTCGTGTGAAAGCGGTTTTATGTTTCGATTATCTGTTTAAGAAACATGGCAATAGCTTCTATTTTTTAAACCGAATTCAGACACATATAGGTCTGCTGAAAAATTCAACATAAGAAGTGTCACGGCTCAATATTGAGGCCCGTAGACTTGACCGAGGCAACAAAGGCACGTGCTCCAATCGGCCCTCATTTCTTCGTCATCCTACAAGCTGATGCCTCGGCAGCTGACTTTTACCATGTGAATAAGAGTGTGAATCTTTTGCTACGCTTACCTACCAGTCTTTGCCACATGTGCATGTGAATCTTTGCCTCGGTATCAAGTAACTGTACCACACCACTGATCAGAGAAATCCTGCATACGGGACTGAATATTATTGCAAGTTCTTTCCTTTGACGTCATGGGAACTTAATATTTTAAAATCAAAATTTTATGGATTTAAATAAAACTAATAACCAAATATAAACAATAAATAGCGTAAAATAATACTAATAACTAACCTAATGTAAAGAAAGGTACGTATGTGATTATGATCATTCAATATTAGTGTTCTGCCTTCCGGGAGGTTCTTGACTTCCTATTTCATCTTTCTCTATCTTCGGCTCTTGCTTTTCAGGCTCCAAAAAGACTCCAGCACATCGATTCTTTCAACCCATTTGTTTCTTCCACGCATTCAACCTTCTAAATTTTAATACATTCCTCGGCAATCCTCCTCCTCTTCTACGCAGCGCATGTAATCAATCCCTTTCTTCTTTATAATTATAAATTGTCTCGACAAATTCCTGTGGATTCTGTTTCTTATCTATCACAGTTATACTTTTCTTTGTGCTATCGAGCCTGGTTTTAAATTTCTCATCCCGAGGTTTTGTTGATAACAACAATAATAGCAGCATTTATTTGACCAGCGCTGTATGTGATGGGAAATCCAAATCATACAATATGATATTAGAAGTCTGAATGCAGAGACGCTAGGAAAAATGCTCAGTCAGTCAGCCAACGCAGCAGGATATACGTGCAGCTAGTTACCAAGCTAATTCTATTCAATATTCATGAGAATCTAACCCTAATCCTAACCCCAACCCTTCTCAAGGGCCTCACCCTACCTCCAACCCTAGCCGAACCCTACTGACCCTACTCTAAGTTGGAGATTTTGATTGTTACAATTTTTTTTAAATAAGCTAGGATCAGCTTGAGAACTAGTTGCAACTGCAGGATATAGAGTTGTAAACAAATCTATCTTTAACAACATATGCTTATAAATATAATCGATCGTATTAGCAGAACGTGTTCGTGTGGAGAGGCTATTCCATAAGTATTATTATTACTGCTTAGTAAGAGCCTGTTCCTTAAGGAGCCATATAAGTTTGTTTTGAATATGAAATTTTTGAATAGTCATTAAAAGTAAGTAGGCTACTATAGTAGGTCTCTATTTTACTTCACGCATTGCACTAGCAAATAACGTATGAATCACGATCTGTAAAATCCAGCAATCAACAATATTTTAAGTTAAAATACTATCATTGAGCTTGAGTCGTTATCCGTTTATTTCAGGGCTTTAAATCTTCCCATAGGCAAACTATTAAAATTACCATGCTTATCAGGACGACAAGTAGCGATGAAGAATTCTTGCTAAAGTGAAGAAATTATTTTGTAATGAGCTCATCAAGCTTTCGCAGCAATCTGAAGGTACATAATCTAAATTCAGATGATCTCACTCCAAGATGTAAATCATCACAGATTTCCTTGATTCAACTGTTATACCTTCCTCTCCGTACTTCATCCCGTCTCGCCCGGCAGGCTGCTCACATTTCTCAGAGTTTGAAACAGAACGCAAATAACAACAGTTCCCGAGACAATTCGAGTCGTAAAAAGAACCTATCGGACCTGGACGAAAACGAACCTAGTGATCAGAGCTCTAACGAGCTGTCGGGGGAGGAAAACAAGAAAGTAGAAGCTAGCAAGTTGGTATCGAAGGCGACGACAAAGCACGAGAAAGTGTCACCGATAGGACTGCGATGCACTCACCACCCTGTCCCCATGCCGCCAGGCAGTGACTCTCCTAAGCGTAGAGTACCTAGAACCACTCCCAAGCGCGCGAAACCAGATCATAATTCCACCGAAGCACAGACCAGCCTTACATCTATCCACTCAGCTGAAGCACAAACCAGCGATACGGACGAAGAGATTGATCCAGATCCGATGCCGGCTTGCTCGACAGAAGCAGCTACTCAAACTCCGAACGAAGTGTCCACTCAGACACCAGCTAAGATGGAGAATCAGTCTCCGCGAGCAATGGCAACTCAGGCGAGCCAAACGAGCGAAGAGTCGCGTAATGGAAAATCCAGCGCATCAAATCGAACCATGTCGTCGCAATTACACGGTGTTTCAAGCAGTCTCACTGAGGTTCTTCTCGCGAGTGCTTCGTATTGGAGGAGTGATGAGGACGTAGCACAGTCACGTGATCAGACTCCAGATCACAGCCGTGAGAAGATTTCGAATCACAGTCGTCAGGAGATTCCAGATCACAGCTGTAACAAGATTTCAAATCACAGTCGTCTGAAGATTCCAGATCACAGCTGTAACAAGATTTCAGATCAAAGTCGTCTGAAGATTCCAGATCACAGCCGTGAAAAGATTTCAGATCACAGTCGTCTGAAGATTCCAGATCACAGCCGTGAGAAGTTTTCAGATCACAGTCGTCTGAAGATTCCAGATCGCAGCCGTGAGAAGTTTTCAGATCACAGCCGTGAGAAGTTTTCAGATCACAGCCGTGAGATGATTCCAGATCATAGTCGTGAGAAGATTTCAGATCACTGTTGTGATCAGACCCCAGATCACAGTCATGAGAAGATAATAGATCTGTGTTGTGAACAGATTCCACTACAGCTACATGACCAGTCCATTCGTAGCATTCAGAATGTTGAATGCGCTCCTGCTGCCATTGCTGCTGTTAATCAAGGCGCAGAACCGATGCGAAATCGATTCTTCATCTGCATGGATCCCATTGAAATCTCCCCTCACTGTCAGCAAAACGAGCAGCACGACAACCAGAGAGTTAACAAATGTGTCGAACAGTCTAAACAAGCATCAGAACACAGTCAACATCGGGATCAGACCGAAGGTCAATGTCAACAGAGACATCGTCGATCATCACGTGACTCGGACAAACTTTCGAATCAGCGGCAAGAAAGAAAACAACTATTGTGCGAGGAGAAAATGGATTTCGGGTGTCAACAACAAGAAAGAGAAAAGAGATTATTAGATGAGCAAAACGCTTGCGAGTGCCCACGGAATGAAAAACAGAGTCGATTGTCAAATGATCAAGAGAATCTGGATTGCCGACAGCACGAGAGAAAGCGTCGATTGTCACATGACCAAGATGATATGAGGTGTGGACAGAAAGAAAGACATCATCGATTGTCACACGATCAAGAGAACCTGGAATGTAGCCGTCCAGAAAGAAAGCATCGGTTGTCACTTGATCAAGAGCAGCTGGAATGTGGAAGTCCAGAAAAAAAGCATCGATTGTCACATGAGCAAGAGAATCTGGAATGTAGAAGTTCAGAAAGAAAGCATCGATTGTCACATGAGCAAGAAGAAATCCCGTGCCAACCATCTCCATGTAGTATGTGGAGACAAAACCAAGGTCAACACAGAGAATGTGACACCTCTTCCAGACGTTCACTTTGTAGAGAGAACGAACCTGCGTCGCCCCTACGCGCTGTTTTGAAAAGTACCGGAAGTCAGACGTGCCATATGGATAAAGATGATTCTCATGCTGGCTTATTTCCGCATAAAACTCATCTTGGAACTCAGTCTTCCACACATGATCCCCAACGGTTTCAGCCCAAGAAACCTCGAGGTATTTGCCAACCATGTCAAAAGTATGCTC
Organism: Buchholzia appendiculata; assembly: GCA_034694885.1. Classification (NCBI taxonomy): domain Eukaryota; kingdom Metazoa; phylum Annelida; class Clitellata; order Enchytraeida; family Enchytraeidae; genus Buchholzia; species Buchholzia appendiculata. The sequence continues at coordinate 9,213 of JAQFYQ010001427.1, read as the reverse complement.
TGCCGAAGACCTTGGCCAGATGCCTGGAGGACATTGATAGCGGTACTGGACTTAAGGACACCCAAGAATGCACGCCAAGTGATGCACGTAAAGCTGACGAAGAGGAGGAGCGTCGTGTAAATAAACTCATACAGAAATTCTTCCTGGAGAATTTTCCCTCTTTGAACGCCGATATCGATAAGGAAACAAGTGCTGACGAAAACTGCAGCCAACTCGAAGCCAATATCATAGTTACAACGGCAGATGAAGACACAGTTCAGAAAGTTGGACTAGAGTGGGACGAACCTTCCTACAACTCTGGCCTCGGATCAGATATGAGACCATCTGCCACCGACACGATACGAACTGACGTGTCAGAATCAGTCTCAGTCAAACCTCCAATGGACTTCCTCGGCTACAGACCAACAACGATACAGAGCAGAAAACTGCGAAACAAGAAGCGATGCATTTCCAAGCCAAAACCAGAATTATTGAACCCCGTTGAGCACGGAAAGCACGTCATCTTAGACGATATACCACGTGTTAGTTCTTACGTAAAAGAAAATAGCCCACCGTCGGATAAACGGTTTTCACCTTGTGACTGGGGAGAAGGGAATAACGTGAATGATAATGTGTCGACTGGTTCGGGAGGATTGAAAGAGTCGCATGCGATTGTTGTGAGCAGTCTTCCAACTAGCGTACAGGACAAGGACGCGACCAGCTTCGTACTCCAACTCATGCAAAACGTGACGTCACTACAGGTTAAACCAGACGATATTTCTTTACTTCTATAGTTCTAGTATAAATCTATTTGTTATTAAATGTTTCACATTTCTATAGTCATGACGAAGGTAATATGGTTTTGATTCATGAAATATGAGTGAGATTTATGTATAGGTTTTCTATTGTATAGATTAATATTGATATCTTACAGGTGCGTTAACTTACTTACAAGTGTGTGTTTTCTATACAAGTAGCATTGACTTAACATTATAGCTCCTTCTGGAAACAGTGTTGCCAAAATAAATGATTACGCATTAAATATACTATTTATCATTTATCAATTTGACGTCTTAAAACATTGACAAAGATAAGTATAAATCCATCGACAATATATTATAGATCATAGCATTTCATGACAATTATTGTACATGACAGTTCTCGATTGTGATTTTTTGACTTTACAGTAGGTCTAAAAATATTGCCGACAAAAAATTTGGATTGACACCAGTTTCTGATCAAAACTTCTTATGACATTTCCTTCCAAAAGGGTTGGCAGCATTTGTTGAAGTTTAAGTAAATTTGAATTTGGCGGTTAACCCCATACAAATTTAGAAGTGGGTTTAAATCAATCCTCCTTTGATGTATAAAATATATGGCGTTAAATGATTCTAGATTGTGTGATTTTGCATGGCCTGTGTTACAGCTGTGCCCTGATCGCTTTCACGTCATCAAGCGTGGTACTGATCGTACCGTCTTCATGTACCCACGCAGTACCATTGAGTACCGGTACATAATGGACTGCTTCGATCAGATCACTGTTGACGTCACTGTTCAGCTATACGCTCTTCAGCGCGTTCAGCCCGTTCCAACAGTTCAGTCAGTTTCAACAGTTCAATCTATTCCAGCAGTTCAGTCAGTTCAAACAGTTCAGTCAGTTCAGTCTTCAGAGCAACCTGCAGAAATTCCCAAGCAGTCCAGCGTGAGTCAGGTGCCTGCCAGTGACAAGGTTGACCCGAAAGTATCTGATCACACCGATCCCAGACAGCACAGAAACTCAAAGTGCGGCTCACATGAGCATGATTCTTTCAACTCAGACTCCAGGTGTCCAAGAAACTGTGCAAGGTCATACAACCAAGGTCAGATCATTGGAAACGAGAACCGAACGCTGGAGTTCAAGTGCGGACAGGGCAATATTGAGAAACAATTGACCGAGGTCGTCAGTCGCTACATCAGTGCGTTCTTGAATAGTGACGGAGGGACTCTCATGTTTGGTGTCAATGATTCAGGTTACACTGTATATTTGTTCATTTTGACTTCCAACCCCCCCCGCCGCCTATGAAATCCTGGCTACATCCCTGTATTAGTTTATATATTGGTGTCAATGATGCAGGGTACACTACATGTTACATGTAGTTGCACGCTATAAATCTGAATTACTGCACAATTTATTGCTTGGGGAAACTATTATAGCTTCAGTGCATATGCTTAAATACTGAGTGTCGATTGAAATTAGGAACATGAATATATCTAAAAATATATTCTAGTTATAAATAGAATCATTAATAATGATATTTAAATTTTAAAATGTAAATGGTCTTGTGAATTAACAAAACGGCCGTGAACTCGCTAATATAAATATAGATTGTTAAGCGAGTTGATGAGCATAATAAGGCTGCTGTATTTTTAAGCTGATAGCTGTTACAGTAGTAAGTTATTGAAAATAGTACATGTAAATAATCTAAATGATTGAAATAATATCTATGCTACCTGGCTGAATTGGTAGGTGAGGTGATAGGCGTTCCTAACTGCGACCTCGGCCGAGAGGATAAACTGCGTCAGAGAATAGACGCTGCGATAAAGACAATCAGCCCACAGCTCTTCCCGCCTAACTACAGTGTGCGCTTTCTGCCTGTCAAAGATTCGTGCGGAGATTTCATCGGTATGATTCAGAAATTTAGCAGTTGTAGGCCTATTTTATTATCCGATAAACGTCAGATAGAACGGTAGGATATTAGCAATGATGCTTCATCTGATTTAAAGAGTGGTAAATCTGCTGATGTCTAAATCCACATGTCTTTTAACAATTAGTCAAGTCACAAGGGATGGCTGATTTTATATACGACTTATCAATGCCTAAATAGCTGGATGTTTCCAGTGTTCTATATTGCAGTACGTTTGACTGTGCATTGTATATATTTAAGTCCTGATGTTAATCATTTGTATGTTGTAGTATTTTCATTATACTGTACATATATTTATGAATTCGCTATTGTTGTTTCATTGGTAATGTTGTATTTCTTGCCTTTTCGACCTTGTCGCGTCTACCAGCCACCATCGTCAACCCAATATCTAAACTGCACATTTCTCTAAAGAATAGGTGCCATGTTCGAGCTGTCTAAACACGAAGCAAACAAGTTAAAGAGATTGTAGTTTTACTGTATCTTGTTGTTCATATTTTATAGTATATGATTATTCGAAACAGGTCGAAGTTGAGCATTAGTATTCTTATGAATTCATTTAGCTTATTATAGTTTATGTAACCGCAAATTATCTTAAAAGACTGATTTTGAAATCAGTTGCCTCAGCTGATGTCCTTTAAGCGTTCCCTTTCGACATGATCATGTGTGACATATAAAGCAAACTCCTATACTGAGTGATCTGATCAGACTTACTACTTACTATCGAGTTAACGTCGTGACTGTATTTGTGGAAAGAAACAATTAGTGGAACGCATAGCCTTTGCTATATGTCAAAAAGAAAAACAGACATTGAATGATGATGAAGATGAAGATGGTGATGATGACTATGATTGTGATGATGATGATGACGATGATTATGACGACGACGACGACGTTGATGATGATGATGATGACGAAGACGATGATGATGACGATGACGACGACCATGATAATGACGATGACGACGTCGATGATGATGACGATGAAATGTGCATGTATTAGCGAATCTGAAGGTGATAGAGATCTGTACTGAGTCCGGCGCGTCCGAGGATCTCTACCAGACTTCCGGCGGTGAAGTCTTCATCCGTAGAGACGGAAGTGTGCAGGGACCTCTCAAAGCATCCGACATACAGGAGTGGACAAGAACGGTTAGGTCATCTGGCACTCTGCCAGCTGGCACTCTGCCAGCAACGTGTTTCATCTTTTTATATTATGTTGTTGTTCAATCAAGAACAAATATCTTAATAAGTTCCTGCCTAGGTATACCGCTGCTACTGCTTTAATGGCAATACTTATTGAATATCTAAATTCGATCATGTCTGGCATTGATAGTGCTCAACTTTGATGGTTAACTTTAGTAAAGTTTAACCTTGATCATGTAGTACAGTTTAACCTTGATCATGTTTAACCTTGATAAGGTATCTGTGATTGATACATCTGTGCCATAATCTTGATAATGTATAATCTTTATGATATTTAACTTTAACGTTTAACCTGGATAGCTGCTAAGATAGAAGCTTTAATGCTGCCTCACAACTCTCTAACTGGAAATTGGCTGACATTGAAAGCATCTATACTTGATGAAGCCTTATGTAGATGACATGTTTATCATGTATGATTTTAAGATTTGTGATGATGTGTGCAATTAGTTTAACCCTGATCTGTTTAACGACCTCGGCTTGAGTTTACTTTAAATATTCTTGTATTTTTGCTTAAACTGAAGAAAGTATTAATGAATAGTAGAAAACGAAACTTCAACAATGTATGAGTAGGGCCTACAATTTGTTGCCTAAATTAATAGAATATTGTATTGGAAATTTTTATCATGAAAATAATTTAAAAAAAATTGTTTTCAGTCGAAACGCTGTTAGCATCAAGATTTATAAGTTGAAGTGTATACAATTGTTCTGTTAGAAAATGGGATCGCATCGGAAGAAGGGCACAACGTGCTCAGCGGACGGAAACGTTGATGTAAACCTTTCAGAGTTGCTCGAACAACAGCGCCGCATTCGGGCCGAACTGGAGAATGTCAAGAACGAAAATCACAGCAAGAACATCATTACAAAGTAAGAGTGAACTTGTCATGCTGGAAGTAAATAATTATTTACTCCCATTAAATTATAATTTATGAAAAGTTTGAAGATAATTTTGCATTTCATGTGTTGTTCATTGTTTTAATTATAGTTGATATTATAGCATAAAATATGAGGTTGGTGATTGAAATTATATTTATAATATTTATGCGTGATGACGAGAATTTAAAAAAAATATTATTTTGATAGTTTTGTACAACCTATTTTGATTGCATAGATTGCAGTGGATTCGCCAGGTCCTGGAGTTTGGAAGAGGGACAGAGTGGGTAAATTACCTAGATGGTATGGGGAAGCCCTCGAAAGCTCCTCCAGGGGGGTCCATGGGGTGGAGCCCTGGCCGCCAACGATTTTCGTCCAATTTACCTTGCCGAAAATTTGACTGAAATTCCCAGATCTTGGTCTCTAACATCTTCCTCGTAATTATATACTTTATGAACTATGTATGATAAAACGTTTAGAACCACTAGCGTTGCAGACCTTCATTATAGTAGCAGGGAAAAGGGAGTCCGCACTATCACAAATCTCAGGATGCAGCGTACATGATATTTCTAACGGGGTCTGTGGCGAAGCCCCGGCCCCAAAGCGGTATTTAAACATTTCGCCTAGCTGAACTGAGTTGAAATTTTAGTCAATATATAAATAAATGAGAAAATTTCATCATCTAATATATTATAACATTAGGTAAGTGGTAACATAAGGGTACCCCTAACCCTCCCACTATAAAACTCAACGGATTTGAACGAATCTCAAGGCCCATCTGAAAGAGGGTTGTTGAGGGGGGGGGGTAGCTGGCCCCGTTTGCCCCACCCCCCACCGGTGCCGACGCAACTGCTAAATTATCAGAAATTCAATCTCCTAAAGTTTTAGAACATATTTTGTTCTTTAGTCTCTTGCGAAATAAATATTATTTGTGTAATATTTATTGTATCCATACTTAAATTAATTTGTTTAAATATGTAATTGAAAAAACAAATGTCTAAACTGTTAGCTGGTTCTGTTCTATACTGTTAGGATAATGGATCTGCTGGCTGTCGATGAGCTTCGCAAGAAACTCGACACGACAAATGGCCGCATTGACGAGCTGGCAGCGACCTGCAAGGGGGCGGATGTACCTTGCCCGCACCTCGAGGTCATCGCCAACAAACGCAGTAAAGGCAAGGAGGAATGCTCAGCCAAGAGGTACAATGAATACGGGGATGAATGCACAACCTGCAAACACTGTAAACACAAGGAAAAGTGTTCAGGAGATAAACCCAGTAAATACCAGGAAGAAGGTACAGATATAGAACATTTTACATATGAGGAGAAGTGTACAGCTAAACCCATTAAATACAGGGATGGATGCACACAAAATAGACCCAGTAAATACAAGGAAGATTGTACTGAGCGTGTCCAGTGTCAGCCAAATTGCACTTTTGCACACGAGACTTTGACGCCGGCCAATCCTTGTCGACAACGAGATAAAACAGACGATTCGCCTTGTAGAAAAGTAGTTCCAAAATGTAAGGGATGTGAACAGTCTGGGTGTCCAAATGAGATGCCGGAAAGACATGGTTGCACGCGCGGTAACTTTGCTCCAGCTGAGTCCCATCGGTCTCGGCATGCTCATGCAAACCATGCCGCCATGCCTTGTGGACGAAATGCTTCCTGCAAGGAACGAACAGACGAGAGTGAGTGCAGGGAAAACACTTCTATTGCAAGTCAGGGCACCGACTGCGAGAGTCAGACTACAGTGGGTGGGTATGGAGGCCCTGTGTGCGGCCATCTAGGTCCAGCTTGTGGGAATCAAGGCCCCGTGTGTGGACGTGGAGGCCCCGTGTGCGGGCATCAAGGCCCCGTGAGTGCACATCAAAGCACAGTTAGTCGTCATCAGGGCCCCGGGTGTGGGTTTCAGAACCCAGTATGTGGGCATGAGGGCCCCGTGGACAGAAACCAGTGCCATGTGGTTGGGCCTCAAGGCCCTAATTGTCGGCATGAAGGACCCGTATGCGGCCATCAGGGCCCTATGTGTAGGTACCAGAAGGCTGATTGCGGTCGTCAGAAACCTGAGAGAATTGCATGCGGAGTTCAGAGCACTACAAGTTGTCGCCAACACAGTACAGCATGTGAAGGTCAAATCGCCTCGTGTGGTGGGAAGGTCACCACGGTCTGTCGGGGTCAAAGTGGAACTTCTGTGGGCCATAGTGAAGGTTGTGGGGGTCAAAGCTCTGCTTGCGGAGGTCAAAGTGCACGCTATGGGGCGGCAGCTGCTATCCCAGTACGTCTATGCTGTTCTAATAATTTCACTCAAACTCCCGCCGGATCTGGCTGCTGGACGCAAGCCACTGAGCCGCCCCCTCCACCAGCCCACGCCACTTTACTGAACGGGTTCCAGGCAATGACGAGACGGAAACTGAACACCTGTAGGACACACCTACTGCCGAACTGTGGCGCCACCCAGCCGGTGACAAGCCCCGCCTCCTGTGGAGCTCCACCATCCTTGCTCCCACCGATTGGACCACAATGCTCTGCGGCACCGACGACAGGCATGCAGTGGGTACCAGTCTATCCCTCGGGAGGACATTACACGCAGAAGAGCATCTATCCGGGCCAGTCCAGAGGGCAGGCAAACAAACAGGATTGCGTCATTTCATAACCATGACGTCACTGCGGTGTTCTACCTCAGTCAGAAGTTGCATCGTTGTCTAGAGACTGTTTTTGTGTACTACACAGAGCGGTAGCTCAGAGTTTCAGTGGAAAAACAATATAGCAAATACATTGATTTTCTTCAGAGTAGTTAGGGCATTGATATTAATGGCAATTAAAACCAGTAAATTCAGTTCAAGACAGGTGTATTCTCTGGTTCAATGATTTGATATCACTTTACAGTGTACTGCTTAGTGCACTGTATACTGTATACAGTGTATAGGCCTACAACCATATGATTAAGTTTTACAGAGCATTAGTTAGTAGATATGATTCAATCAAGAAACTGTCGGCTGCGAATTGGTTTTGAATTTATAGCTCAGCAAGGAATAAATTCAATTAATATTAGTGAATTAATGATCTATTAAATATCTTGTAACATGCATATATATAATGTAAATTACAAGCATGTAACAATATGGATATTCACATGTTGTATAATGTATGTTCAAACAATATATTCACATGGAATATTTTAATTATATTTATTTTAAATTAAACTAAATTATTTGGCTTTTTCGGGATATAGAATTGCCGGGCTCTGCTCTCCAACCACACACAGCAGTATGACGTACTGCAAGGTTCACCTAACCGGGGGCCAGTGTGCTAAGTGAACACCACTATTTGCTACCTATCCTACTGCCTGGTAACAGGAGCGGCGTAGGAAAATTTGCCTGTGTTTGCTGCCGATAATACAGCCTTGCCTTAGTTGCCTATCTTAAGCCATAGTGCTTATATTGTTACTTCTAACTACAAAAGCTCTAATGTGATAATTAGAGAAATTTGAATCCCATTGCTAATGTAATATTAATAAGTCTAATAGAATGCTAAATCAAGTCACACGCTTCAATAGACTCGCGTGTTCTTCCACTTACTAGATAAGACAAGGAATACGATCGTTAGTGCCAGGAAAAGGAAGAGCATTCGTCTAGCACAGTGACGGTACGGTGGTGATGATTAGGAAGTTCAACTTTCATTATTACTATTTGCACTTGCTTTTGTTTTATGTGTACATCTTCGTTATGAATCAATTTCTTAAATTTTTTAGAAGTATTGTTATTGTCTTAATTTTTAATCATATTATTTGTGCAACATAGAACGACTTTTCAAATTTGTACTTTGAAGATCTAGTTGAGATCGTTTAAAATACTAGTCTGTACTCCATTTTGTTTCTGTTATAAAATATTGTGAATGTTGGTATAATGTATTGTATCACTGCAGTAGTGGATTAATATTGATTAATCACAAGTTATCACAGAATGACACGTAACACTAGGTCGGTAGAAATTCACAGCTAATAAACATGTAATTTAGAATTTTAGAAATAGGCACAAACTTACACGTAATCACTTGTCAACAAAAATTGAAAACTTCTTGCACTAATGGCATATCATATCATACGGGATTCATTCGTATGTTCATAATGAATCACCAATGATAAATGTGAACACAGGAAAAATGCAAACACTGAAATCATAATAAATTATCGTCATGTTATAGGCAACAATCTAAAAAAGCTAGTTCAACACAAATTTCGATTGAAAAACATGACATCGCCAGAAAAAATTCCATATTTATAAAAGTTATCTCTCAAATTACTATAACCTGGACATGGCAACTACAACGGTGAAAACTCTATGCTTTAAACCCAGGTTCAACTTTGGCCCGTGGTCATTTCTAAAGTAGTACTGTTAGCCGGAATCCCGGACGATTGACTCCCGGACGATTGACCCCCGGACGATTGACCCCCGGACGATTGACTCCCGGGACGATTG
>JAQFYQ010001426.1:0-13325 GCA_034694885.1 Buchholzia appendiculata | reverse complement strand
CCCAACCAAACCCCGACTTATAACCCTAACCCCAACCCTAACCCTACCTAAACCCTAGCAGTTTCCCATGCAGTGTATTAAAGTGTAGGAGAACCAACATTTATTGCCTGTTGATGCATGTAAGTGTAAATACCTTATTTATTATTATTTATTGTAGACAGTCTAGGCCTAATTTATACTTATTAACTGCGTAGCTGATGCTTATTGCTAATTGATGATTGATTGATTAACTTTTATCTTTCATATAGCAACTTTATTTTAACATATATTTATTTAATGTGGAATGCAAGTTAAGTGCAGTATTGTTCATATAATTGAATGTAGTATTGTTAAATTGAAATAATTGAATTGCAGTATTGTTCATATATTGTGTTTCTTTTTACTCGCAGGGCTTTGACATTACAAAATTGAAGTCAACATTGAAAGAGAGATGAATGTAAACGTGTAAAGTCGATACATGACTGGAGGAGTTCATAAAGTTTCCAATTCGTAAAAGAAAAGAGGATGAAGACGTAGCTCGTGCGGACATAAGTGCGAGTGCTGAACCCACGGCAGAACCCACCGTTCCAATTAACTTAGGATGTAAAACTATGTCCCAGGAGAATCGTTGTAATCAAATCTTGTCACATCATGGTCAAGGTTTAGAAGATCTGCGACCAGGAGGAACATCGACGACGGGTCGTGTCGACGTGCAGTTTGTGCGTGAATTCACCTCTGTGGCCTTCATGTCAATCGTTTCTGTTCCACCGCCTGGCGGGCATACCCATGCAGATCATGGAGGACATGAGAGTCAGGCTGAGTATGGAATGACAGGCCATGCCGCTCATGACGGTCATCTTCACGCTGATGCCACTGAAGTGATGTATGATGGTGACCCCTCGTCAGCAGAACAGCATGAGGATGGGAGTTACCAGGGACCTCATAACTGGAGGAAGCAGTTGAAGCCAGTGGCGGTCGATGTCAAGCGTGAAGTTAGGCGGAATTCTTTCAAGGCCAACGATATTGGCTTTAATGGGCATACAAATGCAGAAAGGTTAAATTATTATTAAATTATTAAATAGTTTGTACAACGGTGCATTCGAGAACTGCTGAAAAGCTTTAGATCGTCTGTGATTAAAATTGAAAGCTGTTACTTCAGTGTATGATTAATGATGGGGTGGTTCATTCTCATACTCTTGCTTTAGATTTGGATTGCAAGCTATTTTAAAGTTAATGTTCATCTTTCTTTCATTTCAAGATGTTTTTTGAAGAACTAATAATATGCCACAATAGACTCATGTTTGAGGGATATTTCAGCCCAGTGCCATCTGTTGTGCTTTGAAATATTATTGTCTATGACTTGTTACTGATTAATTCATTTATAGATAATAAGATGTTTTGTTGCATACTGCATGGCTGTATGATCCTAGAATTTGTGAATACAAATAATTTTTCTTCAAATCAATTACTTAAGTTATCATAATAATAACAGTGCACTAAAAAATTGACTAAGCAATGCAATTGGTACAATTTTCTTTATGAAGTTGTTATTAGAAAATACAACATGATATTATGACCATTAGTGTCGGGCTTTACATAGGTCAACTAATGGGCCACCATGTTCCTCTATACATTGTGCTTGACATAGGCCAACTAATGGGCCACCATGTTCCTCTATACATTGTGCTTGACATAGGCCAACTAATGGGCCTCCATGTTCCTCTATACATTGTGCTTGACCAGGCAAGCAGTGTACCTGCTAGTGTCAGGAAAGGCATCAGGCTGTAAAACTTTGCTTTAATAAAACTTTGAAATGTCATATTCTCCGCAGAATTTAATCACCGTGTGTTACCGTCTTGCCGACAATTTCCTCCTAATTGTGGAGGGAAACATTTTTTTGGCATCCTACCCACTTTAGTCCACGGTGATGATGATGATGATGATAGTGCTCTGTCCGAAGACAGGTTCTGGCGATAGTTATTTGTCTTTCGTATTACTACGCACGAATTAACCACCGACCGCGGTATGGCGATGTATAACGATGAAGACGATGATGGCAATTTACTGTGGCTTTGTACTTGGATTTTGATTTCTATAAATTGTTCAACGGAATTAATTATTGTGTAATTAGAAATCTTTCCAAGGAGAAAAGATTGCTGCAGAAGGAAGAACGAGCTGAAGAGATCAAGCAGCGACAGCAGCTGCAGCGTCAGCTGCAAAGAACCGGAAGTAAGAAGGAATCGACTGTCAGCAGTGTTAGAGCCTCACCGGTAAGCTTTAGTACTGCTTTACTTCTATATGTGTTAGAACTGAACAAGTAGTGATTCATGCTTGTACTCGTCATGCAGTAATTCATAGAATTATTTTTATTTCAAAAGATATAATCAGTTTGATTGTTTATTTATCTTACTTTGTTATAATCGGTAGTATTTTAGTTCTAATTAATACTTGAACGGAGATATATTAATGTGAGTAAATAAAAATAGTCTTCAAAGTAAACCCTGTATTTTGAAGACTGATGATGATAGTGATGATAGTGCTCTGTCCGAAGACAGGTCCTGGCGATGGTTATTTGTCTTGCGTATTGCTACGCATGACTTTAACCACCAATCCACTAGGCCAGATGAGCACAGTTGGGCGGCCAAAGGTCCTTCCCGTACATTTTGAAGACTACAGAACGGGATGTGAAATAAATTGATGGAGGAAGGGCAGATTGCAGGGTTACAACAAGGACTATTGATTATCAACGGTCGCCAGTGTTGAGGAATTGTTGCTGTTATTAGCTCTGTATGTGGAATGTTGCAGAAACCTTGGGTGCCAGTGCACAAGAGAACGCGCCAGGCTCTGGGCGGCGAGTCGGCCTTCACTAAGCAAGTCGTCAATCCCGTCACGCCTGGTCTGTCTGCACAAAGAAGGATTCTGCCTTTTCTAGCTGGTCCTCACATCAGAGGTCCTGTACACCTCCAGACACATCTTCAGGTGAGCATTTAGGGGTCCTGTACACCTTCAGTTGAGCCTTTCTTGCTGGTCCACATACATGCCTTCAGGTAAGCTTTTCTTGCCGGTCCTCATATCAAAGGTTCCACTCATCTTCAAGTAAGTCAGTTGAGTGTGTTTGTCTGTGTATGAAGTAGAGTGTATGGTCCCACTAAGGATTTGAGACATCACATAGCCGTAGCTTTGATTCAACAGTTGATGGAGACGCTATATAGAGAGTGATGAAATCTTAGGCACATCTGCCTCCTGCTGTGATAGATGGCAATGTGATGTACGCTTTGGTGTGAATGAAGTTCTTGAGTTTATCGCCAAATTTTCCTAGCCACCTAATGGATTACGAAGGTATCGCTCTCTCTCGTCTTAAACATTCTGAATCCTCCTCCATTACTTCTAATCTCTAGCAGAAAATAATGGATAATTTTAGTTTACAAATTTGAAAATAATTTGGTTTGTTCTATATCAACTTTTTTCTACGTATAGTGCTTGTTGGCACCCTACCTTAAGGCACATCTCACCATTGATAGACAGGAAATGATGATGAGGTTTATAGTAACTCATTTGTAAGCTCCTATTCTCCAAATTCAATTATAAACTCCATTCAAGGAATGAAAAGACTTGGATGGAGTTTGTGTGGTCGGAGATGGAGAAATTGAAATTGATTGCTGAGGATACACAATCATTGCACATGATCGTAGCCTGTGGAGAGAGAAAACTCCCTTTATTGGAGATGTCTAACCCTTTCTGACAAGGGAAATCTGTCATAAAATGTTGATGTGGATGATTATAATCTGAGCTTGATTTATATGACTAGGACTAACTGCGGTAATGAAAACAAATTCTAGTGGGATGTTTTTTTAATTAATTGACTGGCTTATTTATTGATTAATTGATTAGTTACTGATTTCAATGATTTATTTGCTAACACTAGTGAACTGACTATATGCGCTGTTTGTTTGCTATATCCTAGTGCACAATTCTCTTTTATATTAGGTCTATTTTATTATATTAGGCATATTAATGTTTAATTGTACATCATGTATGATGTATTGCATTGAAGGTACCTGTGAAGAAAGGCATAGTCAGTGCTCAGATAGAGAACGCCGTGTTCGGTGGAGCTCCCAATGTGGACAAGCAGCTCGAGAGGGCTATGAAAGCAAAACTCTATCTTCTACAACAGACCGGACCAAACTCATTCCTGATTGGTGGCGAGTCACGTGACCACAAATACCGCGTCGTGATTGGCTCGCAGGTATGACTCATTTTTAGCCGAGGTGGATTTGTACTTGTCTTGCATGTTTTATACGTTTAGTCGTTATCGTCGTCATCATCATTTAATGTTTCAGTTTACTCAGTTGTGTTAGTCATCAGCATAACGCTACTTTTGATGAATAGACTGATTTTCACAGGGAAGAGGATGTGATACATTTGATCAGCAGGCATGTGAGCAGCATGTAACAAACTTGTACATAGTATATTCAATATAAGGAAGCCTATATATGCATCTGGACAAATGAAGTCAGTTATTGTTATTGTAGTTTCAAATATGCACGTTTTATTTCTGATCCAGAAGCGTGTGACATGTACGTGTTTCTGTTTCAGATGTACATGTTTTGTTTTGAGACATGTACAATGTGAATGTTGTTGTTTCAGACTTGCTGTTGTTTGAGACGTACATGTTTCTGTTTCAGACATTAAGGTGTTGTGTTTCAGGTATGTGCATGTTTTTCTGCTTCTTACTTTGTATGTATTTATGTTTCTGTTTCAGACTTGTGCCTGTTGTTTCTGTTTCTGACTTGTGCCTGTTGTTTCTGTTTCAGACTTGTGCTTGTTGTTTCTGTTTCATACTTGTACATGTTATGTTTCTGTTTCAGACTTGTACATGTTATGTTTCTGTTTCAGACTTGTACATGTTATGTTTCTGTTTCAGACTTGTACATGTTGTGTTTCTGTTTCTGACTTGTACGTGTTATGTTTCAATTTCAGACTTGTACATGTTATGTTTCTGTTTCAGACTTGTACATGTTATGTTTCTGTTTCAGACTTGTACAATGTACATGTTATGTTTTTGTTTCAGACTTGTACGTGTTGTGTCTGTTTCAGACGTGTACGTGTGGACAGAAGGGACCTACGCATTGCCTGCATGTTCTCTTTGTCATGCTACGAGTCTTCCAGATCCAGGCTCACGACGCAATGCTGTGGAGGAAAACACTGCGCAACTATGAGGTCCATTTCAAGCTACTTCTTGTCTGTAGTTATGAAGTTGTTTTTAGTAGAGTTGTGAATGCATGAGATATTCTACGTTCTTACAGACATGCATATTCTGTCGCTTAGGTCATGTAATTAACTTAATGATCGATTTCATATTAAATTCAGATTGTTTGAAAGAACGATAAATGTTACAGTACTGAAGTTTAAAAAATTTATTATAATTTGTGCGTATGGATTATTGGATTGACTGTTTAAGAATATATATAATAGGAAAAATGTTTTCTAGATGTGAACAAGTAAAGGTTTGATGGAGGGGTTGACGAGAAGGCTTGTCTTACCTTTCCTTGTAGCAGTGATTTTATAAGAAAATCATCGCAAAGAGTATATAATTTACTAGCTGACATGCTGTTAAAATTCTAACTAATCAATCTATGTTCGAGTTTAATAAATTACTTCGATATACAGATGTTTATTACAATAAGTAATTGTATTCAGCTGTTGAGTTGAACATTTTTGATTGTGTGAATAAAACTTGACGTTTGTTGCTGTTTACAAATTACAACAAAAAATGGTTAATTCTAGTGTGGACTTTCTGTGGGATAGGATTGCTACATCTGTAGAAAGAGTGAAACATGAGAGAACTTGGCTTAGAGATTATGTCACTTTTACGTTCTCAACGGATCACATTTACTGAGTCCTCTGGTGCACAGATACAAAACCAGAAACATTGAGACTAATTTGAACTAATGTTATTGTTTATACAGATTGTTTTCCAGTTGATGTATGTTTTGGGGTTATTGTCCATCAGGTGGAAGCACTGTTCCGCAACTTCAGAGAACGCCGTCTGCAGAGAATGAACGAGGTGAAGCGGAGAAGTTCTGGCAGCCTGGACTCTACGGGACTCGGCACACGATCGGAGATGACTCATCAACAGCTGACAGTAGCTGCAGCAGCTGATACTACAAGCTCTTCTAGTCCACTGCAAGAACAGGAACAGTGAGTAGAGCTGCAGTAGAGTACAGTAGCACTCTTGTCATTGGGTTCATTGTTGTATCGTTTGGTCTTCTTTTGTGGTGTAATCAGTATTCAATCGATTTGATTAATGAACTATTAGATCATGGACAGTTAGAAGCCGTTCAGTTTCTAAGCAAAAAAAGCTAATAACTAACTTTTGTATGATTGCTAGTTGCTAGATTCTAGTTTAAAATCATTTGACACTAAAAGACGGCTTCGCTAGCTTCTCGGAAAGCGCTTCGCGTGATAACTTAGACTGATTGAAATATAAAGAATATTGACTTGGCACGCATGCTGTTGGCGCCAAAAATGATAATCATAAGCTAACTTATCGTTCTAGCGGTGCAATGCTCATTTTCGAGCGGCTCTTGATTCTGCTAGGCTTGCTAGCTTGCTACAGAAAAGCTCTCAAAGCTAGCGGAAAAATTATAGGTTTAAAGGATTAATTTAGTTAAGATCTAGTTTTTCTCTGCTAGGTTGCTTGTATCGAGCGGCGCTTTTACGCTGAGCTAGTGTTCACATACTTAGTCTTGCTTGTTTCATATAGTTATTGGATTAATGAAACATTAGAGAACTGACAGCATTGAACTCGTCTATCATTAATCCATATTGAGACAAAGAAGCGCTAGTTGTTGCAGACTTGCAAAGATTAGGTCTGACCCACATTCTTGTGGATGTTCATCTGAAGTATGTCACACGAAAGGCTCGTTTCTTGCTTACCTAAGCCTCATGAGTAAGATTTTTGAAAGATGTCTTATAAGTGTTTTGTATTGTCTGATTTGTTTGCATTCGTCCCAACAAAGTAGAGATTATTTAACGTCTCCAGGGGGTGCCTCATAGATGAGAGCTAGGTTCCCCAAGGTACAACTTCATAAAGAGATCCCCTTTGTTCTATATATGGGAAATGATGGAGGACCTATTTGAAAAGACAATTATAAAATAATAGCAAAGCATACAAATATGGCTAAAGTATAGTTTGCTCATAATTATGTTTGCTCTGTTGTTTGATTAAGGTCATGTCATGACTTGTTCATATAACCAAGGAGACGTGTATCTAAGCTGTCACTGATGTGTCTGTTACATAGAGCCATGGGGCCTGTGGTTGGAGATGGAAGACTGGAGATAGATGAATGTTCTATTTGTTACTTAGGGTTGCCATGGCGACCATGGTTGGAGACGGAAGACTGGAGATAGATGAGTGTTCTATTTGTTACTTAGGGTTGCCATGGCGACCACGGTTGGAGACGGAAGACTGGAGATAGATGAATGTTCTATTTGTCTGCTGGAGATGAAGGACGGTGACAACCTGGCAGAGTGCAAGAACGGTTGTCAGAACAGACTGCATGATGAATGTATCTCTGTCTGTGAGTACTCTTGTCTGTCCTTCTAGAACTCTACTTGTATCTCTGTCTGAGAGTACTCTTCTCTGTCCTTCTGGAACCATCTACTTATATGATTTATATCTCTTTTTTGTTGTTTTTGAATATTTGTTGAGGAATTTTTAATAGGTGACAAATGTTTCTGCAGATAGTCTGTGATGAATGAAATCTGTCACAGATTAGAGGTGGTGTAATTATGCTAGAGAGATTATCTCTATATAACTGGGTATCAGAGCAGGTGTTTGAAGAGATGATATTATTTGTTTTGTGATAGAGATATGGAGTTTCTATTTAAACACGTATATGTTATGTCGCCGCTGAAACGGTTGGTATACAGGGAAGTCCTGATCTATTATTGTTTAAGAGCACTGGTATTATTTAGACTGTTTGTGTTTGCAGGGTTTGAAGAATGTCGTCGACTGAAAGAAGACCTCATCTGTCCTTTGTGTCGCTCATCATGGCCGGGTGATGCAAGGTATCTCTACTCATGCAGTTAAATTTAACGCTGTGCATTGCTATGTTTAACGTGTGGAAATTTGTGGAGGCTATGCACAAAATTGGTTTCTTGATTATGCTTAGATTTTCTAGGTAATTGTTCTTAAAGCAGAGATTCACAGAATATGGCATGATGATGATGATTACTGATCTAGTTTAAATTACTTCTTTAATTACGAACTAACTATTTATTTTTACTGAACTTGCTAACATTCAGTCAAAACTTGCAAAGCTCAGATCCCTAATCTCTCTGTATAAGGTGATGAAGTATCTAATTGTACTTTTGTGTTGTTTGCTTGACGTCACAGTGACCATCGATCGCTGTCTTCTGGAGACCACACTCCAGCGCCACCGAACTCGCGCTCTGTTTCTCCCTCCCACGCTGCCGCTGCCGAGGTGGTGGAAGCACCCACTGAGACCCTCATTCCACCGGAGTACCAGGAACTCGCAGAGAAATGGATTCAGGTAAAGTGATTTAAATGTGATGCAAATGTGCCATGAAGTAAAATTTGTATAGAAGAGAAATGGCTTGATGCATATATGAATATTTAGTTGTTAATTTAATAAAATTATGTTCAGTTTTTATTTACTCAACACTTCACAGTGGAGTCTATACACTGAATAGTTTAGTCGTGTGAAACGTAGGCGAATAGAATATCATTACTGCACACTGTTGTACAGTGTACCGTACACTTACCATGGAAATCAGCTGTACACAGTATGAACAAATAAACGGGAGTAAGTGTAAGGTTGAACAGTCTGGTCCAAACGTTGCTGGGCTGAAGTTGTTAGGCTAGTGCGCTAGTTAAGCAGTTACTGTGACCCCTGGGTGACCCCAAAGTGGATCTGATGGGATTGCAATCGGGGGTGAAGGTCATGGCTTGTATTGGCAGGTGAGATAAGTGAAACTGAACAGAATAAAGTCTGCAGGAATAGATATGAATGAGTGGAGAGACTTGGGGGGGGAGGAGGAGTGGTGGAGAGACTTGGGGGGAGTGGGAGACATTCTGTGTTGTGTAGAGATTAGTAAGGTTGATCATGTCTAACCCACGTTGCCATGGGAACATTGGATTTAAAGTAACGATTGCAATGATGAATATATTTGAGCTTGCTGCTTAATGGTAGTCTTATTTAGTTTTTGTATTGTAGTTATAACATCTTGCAGTCTTACACATGTGTGTTATTATGATGGTGGGCATGAAGAAAGGTTTCCACGACATTCCTTGTTACTTGTTCTCTTGTTTTGAATTGACCTAGTTTCAGAACTTCGGTGGGTAGCTCCTGCTCAAGTTATTGTTACTCCTAGTTACTCCTAGTTTTAGATCATTGGTGATCATGCTCGAGCTGTCATGATTGGTCTGTTATTAGTTGACCTCATTTCACTTGATTAGAGTATGTGCTAGAGCTGTTGTGATTGATCCTTGCAAGTGATTGATTGTGTTCGACCTGATGTGATTGGTGCTTTATAACTTGACCTTGATGCAGGTGATTGGTTAAGAGATTGTGCTAGAGCTGTTGTGATTGGTGCTTCATAACTTGACCTTGATGCAGGTGATTGGTTGTGCTAGAGCTGTTGTGATTGGTCCTTTATAACTCGACCTTGATGCAGGTGATTGGTGAAGAGATTGTGCTCAAGTTGTTCGCGCGCGATTGGTCCATGCGTGAGACTGCGCTGGAGATGCTTGGACAGAGGACGGTGCGCGAGATTCTCCTCGGCGTGGGTGAGGGACGGACAGGTCTCGTCGTGTCCTCTGCACGGCGCGCGAACACTCGCACCGTCATGGAGTGCTGCTGCGCCATTCTTGCGCTGATGATCTCCGACCCAGTGCACAAGATCTACCGCGTCTTCGTCGTCTGTCTCGTACGTGTCTATGCTCTCTGTTCTACTAGTTACAATATTTGTTATACCATTTTTTTGTTTAAGTGAATTAAAATTACATTTTTATACACTTAATTCACACATAATGTGCAGTAAATTTACCATCAATTGTAAATTATCGTTGGTTATTATTTTGAAAGCGCAATACTTCAGCCTAATATGCAGTGACTGCTTGATGTGTGTGAACTCTGCTTTGCCATGTTTTCATACTTCCATTAATATAAATAATTAAGTGTAAAAGTCGAGTAAGCTAATCTGTAAATTATTTGTTAACTGATACGTGGATCAAAACTAGGATTATCCTATCAGTTCAATCTCACTTGGTTTTGGAACAGTAAGTATTTGTTCATAATTTATTTTTTATATTAACTACATGACCTTAGTTGATCATCAATGAACAGTTGGGTCTAAATAGCCTGTAAAGTTGTTAAGATTGAATCGTTTGTGTTGTTGATGGAAGTTATTTGCTGTGTTTGACAGAGAACTCTGCGACTGATTCTTTCCTACTCGCCTTGTCGGGATCAACAACAGCGGGAGAGACTGGAGGAACTGCTCAAACCTGTCGTCAATGCTCTGCTCATCAAGTGTGCCGACTCAAACAGGTCTCAGCTCATCAGCATTCTATTCTTCTCTATTCTTGATATTATTTACATGCATCAGATTTACGTGGCATATGATAAAACTTGTAATAGTTGTTGTTATCGTATGCTCAATTGCGAGTATAGTGAGCCAGCCATTCTAAAGCTAGTGCAGTAGTGCCTGCAGACCACCGTTGAGCCTAGTTAACAGGCATGAATCGACGATGTGTGACATGCAGTAGTTAATGATTTTTTTAAAATTTAGTTTCACTAACTATTACAACTAACTATTAATCTGGTTACAGTAGTACAGCTTATAGGTTAGTTACAGCATACCATTCTATAGCACTGCTTGGTGAGAGCTCTGAGATACATTTTAAAGTGTTTGGTTCGAGAGTGTATCAGCGGAAACGGATTCAGTGATTTTAAGAAATAATATTTTTAGAAATCTAACCTGCCAGTGAAGGATGCTACAACGTGTATTGAATACTTCATCTATTTCTACCTGGACTTTGTTGTCTAGATGCTCTGCAGCTGCTTCTTTGAGCGCTACAGAATAATGATGCAAGGCAGCAAGCATCTACTAGACACCATTCAGTGATTATGTGGTCGTGTAGTTAGATGAAAGTTTGTGTTTTTGTTGTAGACGTATGAGTGGTCTCTAGTGGACTGTAGCTTGTGTTGTTTTTGCTGCTGCTGCTGTTGTTGTTGTTGTTGTTGTTGTTGTTGTTGTTATTGTTGCGAGACATATGATTGGTCTGTAGTGGACTGTAGTTTGTGCTGTTGTTGTTGCTGTAGACGTATGAGTGGTCTGTCTATATCCGCTGTGGAGGAACTGGCCAAGGGTCAGGACGGGGAGCTGGCGGTCGGCAAGGAGATAGTGAATCCAGGTGAGACATCACAGATAGCAAGCTCTCTCGAGAGACATTCAAGAAATTGTTGGCTTAGATTATTGTGTTTTATAGCTGCTTTTGCTTTGGGAAAAATTTAACAGCCGTATTCAGAAGGTTATTTTATTTTATTCGGATTTCTTCACAGATTCAATGGCTTAGCTCATTTCCTACGACTTGTGACAACATGCGTTGATAAATCCCGTTATAGTTGTTTGAATATTATGGGATGTCATCAATTGTTGTTGTATGCATTTGTCTGTTACATTATTGTCAACGATTGTTTGTATGTACGACGTGTCTCCCGTGTGTAAAACCATTTATGGCATGGTATTATTTGTAGCAAATGCACAATGTAGTATTCTATAGCAGCATGTTATGTGTCCTCTGCTGACAGTTTGCTAAAAACTCGTTTATTTTGACTGATTAGGTTCACTGGGCCTCGGTGGATTGGACTATGTACTGCAATGTGTCCTCGAAGCTGATTCGCCGGACGTCATCCAATGGCAGTGGTTGTTAGGACGTTTCTACTTTCTTCACAGCCTAATCGAGGGAAATGTTGACAAGTTCACTGTCACCTACTTTGACCAATCAGAGAGGCCGGCTGATTATGGTGTAGGACAGGGTGCGGTGCTAGCAATATCCGGTGCTGGAACAGAACTGTCGGATACAGGCCAATCAAAACATTCGCCTCTGTCACTGGATGTTAGAGAGGATTTGATTGGTCCACTGAAGTCGGAGGGATTGAGGAACGGTCGACGGGTGTTTGACATTCTCCGCTTTGCAGCCAACTACCTCACCTACAGCCATCCCAAGGTATATAGTAAGAACTATATATATGAATAGAAATTTGTTGGTTGATTAATTGTAATCAGCTCATGATGACTAGTAATGATGATAATGAGTGTTCTGTCCGAAGACAGGTCCTGGCGATGGTTATTTGTCTTACGTATTACTACGCATGATTTAACCACCACCATATACTAGGCCGATGAGCACGGGTGGGCGGCCAAAGGTCCTTCCCGTATCCAATATTATGGTCAGTTTATTTATAAAGAGATAATAATTGAATATCAATTCATTGATCTCACTTTCTGACTCCTATTGGCTGCATCCGTTAGTGTTTTGTCCAGCCAAGCGAACTGATTTGCTGGATCTTGTGTGGAGCTAGTCAGCTGATTGCTCTTGTAGTAAAGATTAGAGTTGAGTCCAACAATCAGAAATCCTGGGTTGTTCATCGTCAACGAGTAGAAGCCCCCTGGCGAATAAGACGTTATTCACTTATTAACTATTCTGTACATCGCAAACTATAATCTTGAAATAAACTACAGCAGCGGTTTCAACAAGTTTTAAAATATCACTGTGCCATGATATTTCAATAAAGAAAAATGTTTGGCCTCTTGTGCTAAAGTCACAGGTTCAAACTCCCGGATCGGATTGTGCTATATGTTCTGCGGCATATTGTGGTGGTGCGTTGCGATACAGTAACGATACTAATGAGTTCAAAGTACGACTCACTCGCGTCTGTGCGCTTCTTGCAGGGTGGTGGTGTTGATATGAATACATTTACGATAGTATGACTTCGAAGAACGAGTAGAACGGCGGCCAGCACAGTGTAGTGGTTAGCATGCTTGCCTGTCATGCAGAAGACCCGGGTTCGATTCCTGGTACCGGTGACACCGGCATAACGCTTTGCTCGTGATTGGAAGGGTGCTTGTTGTAAACTGTCTCTTCATATCTCATCTACAACAATATGTTGCCGAGCAGCTGCGTATATTATGTATGTACTAGCTGCAAGGAATTAAACGAGGTAAACTGACGTGGTTACCTAGCACACTGGCCCTTGGTCAGGTTACCAGGGCCAGTACGACGTCAGGCTAAGGGCTGAGGTGGGAGATCAGTAACT
>JAQFYQ010001425.1:0-13326 GCA_034694885.1 Buchholzia appendiculata | reverse complement strand
ACTATATTTGTACAATATAATGTATGCCATGAGAATTTTTATAAAATTGTTGAAATTAAATACCAGATCTTGGATCGCGTCTAAACAAAACTTTCATCTGTTTGCCATTGGAGACCACTTGAAGAGTTTGTCATTTCTTATGATCAAATATTCAACATTTAAATGTATCGTCTAAATCAACAAAAATATGAAGTTTAAAAAAATAAAGATCAACGATCAACTTACGTTGCCTAAGAGAGTCAACGTAAGTTGATTCCCTTTGTTCATAGTTCCCTTTATTCATCGCTTGTAATAGCGAACGTTTTCTTCTGCATTCATATTATAGAATAGAATAGAATCAAAATAGAATAGAAATTACAATAGTGTAAAATTTGTTGTCACAAACTATACAATTTTACAAATCAAACAGAAGTGTATAATAGTCACGTAATATGGCAAACTGTTCTGACAGTAGAATATAGAAGAACAAAAAACTGCCGAATCGGCAGTCGAAACAATGGAATCAGTGCCAGGGGCCTATATCCCGTCTAAGGGTGGTTGGAACATGTCCCCAAGAAAACACAATTTTCACCTATTATTTCCCCAGGTATTTGATTCTCTCTAGTGTAATCCTTCCCTAAAGCTCAAATTGTAAGCAGCCGCCCCCCCCCCCACTTGAGATAGAGGCCCCTAATTAGTGCTCTTTATTTCTCCTTACATCTTTGGCGTTTGTAAAATGCACGCGAAGGTTATTCCACCCTATCTTGAGACGAATATATTCAAATATTTGTTATCTTTCACCAGTTCAATAAATCAATTGAGTGATTTATCAATGGATCGTGTCTATAGGTATAGAAGGATCCGTAGACACGATCGCAGAAAATCACAAAAAATGTCCTTACCACACTGGGAACGCGATGTGATGAAATGCGCTTGGTTTGATCAATAATTTTATCAGACTCAAACTATTATTGCTTTTGTTTTATATCGAACCAAGCACAATATGTTACAGGCGGATGCCATGTCTCACATTTGTAGCTCGTTGTTCGTCGAGTCGCACGCTAAGAAATAGCCAGGCTCGTAGATAGTCTGAATTTCAATACGGAAGGGGATTACCATTTAAGTTTTTTTTCTCACGAGTTGGGGGGGGCGGTATAACGAAGGCTTACATTATATAACAGATCTTAACGGGGGTGGATTTCCCAGCGACCTTTTCTAACGAGCGAAGGGAGGAGTGGTGGCATTGAAAGACTTGATGAAAAAATGTCGTTTGAGGGGTGCAATGGGCAGCGGGCAAAACACAGTGAAGCATTTGTAACTCAGTGCATCACATGGGTCAATTCACGGTTGACATATTTTAGTGAATTTGATTAAATGACGATAATTCAATGGAATTTTTCAATTTTTGAGACTTTTTGCATTTTGCATTTTGATTTAAGACTACGAACGGCAGGACGGCAATCATTATGAGTGATCGAGTTTGAACAGCAAACAGTTCAAGTTGAATATACGGTTTCTTGAGATTTTCTGTGTGTGCAACGAAATCCGATCACATAACCTCTTGAGCTTTTAATTAAAATTACAATTTGAGTATGATAATGGTGATGTTTGTGTGGATCGCGATCATTTCGTAATGTAGTAAACATCACTGAATTTGAATGTCCATGTACTTTTTGTTAATGCGCAGATTCCATACAATACATCCACATCTAATGTGACTAACTACGCGAAGGGAAAGACAAAACATGCTGCAATGCTAGCCAGCAACTGTGGGCCGTCCAACAATAGAATGGGGGTCGCGAGGGAACTAGGCAAACACATTCCGGTGGATATCTACGGCAGATGCGGCACATTTAAATGTCCTGCAGGCTTGCCTGCCGGAAGCGTGGCCTGTGTCAAGTGGATGAGTGGGCAGTATAAGTTCTACTTGGCCTTCGAGAATTCCAACTGTAAAGATTACATCACAGAGAAGTTTTTCCATAATGCTCTATTGTAAGTAGTGTGCTAGTCTCAATCTTTCAGTGGGCTGTTTTATAAAAATCAGTATTCGCCAGATAGCTACTGTACGTGTTCCAACGGGACGGTTTGGCCTAGTTAATGATCATTGGGCTATAATCTGACCCAGTTATAAATATAACCTAATCCAAATCAACGATCTATTTATAGCCACCAATCAGATGCGAACTGGGGCCGGTAGTACCACGACACCGCCCTGGCGAGTACTATGTAACTACATTTTGAAAACTTCTCATTATCTCAATTGTTTGCGTTGGTAAACATGTGGCTCTATTTGGGTGGTACGTAAGAGTCTAATGCAATACGACACTTTTTATATTTGGTTCTTTAAAAAATTGCAAGCAGATCGTGGATTACACATTTTCACCAAGATCTACAAGGTGACACTGAATTTAAAATACGGCAGATGCTCAACAGCATTTCGAGAAACGAGTGAAAATAAAAATGTATTGGGACGGTTTCTAATTATTTATCTCTCCGTCTTCGTGTTTCTACATGTATGGGCAGTGATATCTTACTTACTCTTGAAAATATTTCAAATTCAAACTTATACATGTTATTTACTTGCAGTATATGTTCAGGTCATTAATTCTTAGTTCCACTCATCTTACGTTAAAAGCTTCTGAAGGAGATAAAATGCGGTTCTCCTTTACTTTAGTACACTGCTTGGGAAACTGCTAGTGTTAAGGTAGGGTTAGGGTTTCAGGTTATGGTAATAAGTCGGGTTTTGGTTGGGGTTTTGGTTAGGGTGGGGCTTAGAGAACATTTTTCCATTATGCTATAAATGACCGGTTGATCTATCCTAATTACTATTATTATTGCTAATCGTTTAGAATCTAAGCGATTAGCCAATCGATTAGAAAAACAACTGAATCTAATTGATCAGAAAAGTTTTGTGTTAATTCTGATTCTAATTGATTAGCAAAAATTCTAATTTAGAAAAGGTTTCTCGACTAAATCTACAACTCGGAAGTTTTCTATTTTGGAAATTCCAATTGTCTGAAGTCGCTGTTCGGGAATAAACCGGACCAAAACTTGAACAGTTGCAGAACGTTGAATGCCGGCTGTTCCTACTGTTGGCTACTATAAGCTACAGCTATTATCTGTACAACTATTATCTGTAGTCTAAAATAGCTATGATGATGATAGTGCTCTGTCCGAAGACAGGTCCTGGCGATGGTTATTTGTCTTACGTATTACTACGCACGACTTAACCACCGACCAACTCGGCAATATACGCTATAAGTGATAACAATTGCTTACCAATTACTTACAATGCACAGCAGAGCGAATGCGCAAAGGTATTCAATAGAAACGAATCACAATCGCAATAGTGAATGATCAAGTTGTGTATAACATAAAAAGCATACATGCAGGTATGTGAGCATGCTCACAGACACAATCCACCTAGGCTATGCAAGCTCAAGTATGCGCACACATCAATCACAAAACTAATCTATGATTGCATGAGAACTTGTATGAAATGTTCAATAGTAAATACTCTGCAAAGTTGAATCACACTGAGCATACATTTGGATAATTTCCTTCTAATCGTGGAAGGAAATATATTTCGGTAACATTCAACAAAACTTAATTCGCCGTCTAATCAAATATGTACAAAACCAGGCAGATAAATAACGATGATGATAATGAAAGATCCAAGATGTAGCCTACTAAATATATGAACAAGAGTGTCTAGATTCTGAGCAGTAAAGTCATGGAAAGAAAGAGAGAGTGCACACTACCTGATACTGAGATCCCTGTCTCTCGTCATACTGTCGGGGCCTCGACTGAGCTTGCTGCCATGACGACGGCTGAAAGACAAAAGTTTCAAATTACATCTATTAAAAAAACATCTTAACCAAAACATAAAATACCCAGGTCTTGCTATAATCACCTATAAATAATCAAGATCAAGATATAATAAAACATAAATAACTCTGATTATGACACAACAATAAATAACTCTGACCATGACAATTTACTAAAACATTCCTACTCAGGAGCAATAAAACTAACCCGTCAAACTAAACAACACATTATATATATAATCAAAGTCCCAGCACTTTAGACCACAACCACTTACTTATTTAGCCATCTAATATATTTAAAAAATACTTCAGCATTTTTCATAACACAATTTTATACAAATAAAAAAAATTGAAGCCAGCATAACTAGAAATTTACAACCCACTAGGTCTATATTTTAACAGGAAGCCCACCAGTTACAAAAAGATAATACAGGAAACCTTCTTTGAACTTTTAACAGTATTGATTGCTAAACTTGAAGTTATAAAACACTCATCAACATGCACTGCTATGATGATGATGATAGTGCTCTGTCCGAAGACAGGTCCTGGCGATGGTTAGAGCGATGCATTGCTAACAGCACCTAGAAACAGATTGGTCTCACTCAAGAGAACAAAGAGAATAAAGATTCTACCTTGTGATCGTCGGACGACCACTCTCTGTTCATCTCGCGTGAAGACTGTCGATACAACCTCTCCTCCTCTTTCTCGACTCTTTTTTCCGTCTCTTCAGGTCTATACGCTCTGTCCCTTTCTTTATCTGTCCGTCTGTCTGTCTCGTTATCCCTGAACGGCTTTCTATTCTCCTTCTCAACGACCGGTTCCTTGTAAGATCTGTTTCTGTCTATGTCTCCCCGTCTGTCTGTGTCCCTGTCTGTGTCCCTGTATGTGTCCCTGTCCTTGTACGACCTCTCGTTGTCTGTGTATCTGTTCACTCTCTCTTTCTCTCGTTCCCTGTTGTCCGATCGCACTGGATCACCGTCGCGTGTCGATCTAATCCCTCGATCTGTGTCACTGCTCCGCTCACTGTTCGGCCAATCTGATTCCTGCTCAGGTCGGTGATCACGTTTCTCTCTGCACATCGTTCATCAAACACATCGTCAGTTCACATGTACATATAGCATTCAAGCATAGAAATATATATTTAAATAAGTACACTAATTATTATTATTATATCATACCTTAATACACCATATATTTCATGATATAATCAATATTCAAGGACAGTATACAAGCCAGTTGTGAATATAACCTAAAACATATAAGAATGAAAACATAGAAAAAATCAGTGCAATGAACACTTGGGTGATATTTCCTCTTACAGACAATTTCCCTTGGGGGGGGGGGGATATTTTCCGTTAGGGTACATCAATTTCTGAACTCATCCTTGAGGGAAAGCTTTCACCGGTTCACTCTTTAATAAACTTATACAAATATTAATAGCATAACTTATTTGAATCTCGTAATTACTTTGCACACCTTTTAAAGGCGACAACAGTGCCTACAAATTACGTCATAAAGAAACCGTGAAATAATCCTGCGATCAAGAAATTCACGTTAATGTTCATTCAGTAAGATGACGGCTACATACCATGACCATGACTGTGAGAGAACAAACTGTGACAGTTTAATCAAAACCTTCACTTCTGAACTATAGGAAATAGTAAATGTCAATTAATCTCAACTTAATAATTACTTTCAATTAAAGATTCTCATAAACATCCCGCCCAATAAATTAAACCTATGAATTAATTGTGCTAAGTCAAACATCACATTGCATAGTTACAGCCCATTAAGCTGTTAAATGTTCTTGTTACAATAACAACACGTTGCACTCACTTGTTGTCGCGGAGAGATGGCGCCTCTGGTGTATCCTCCTCATCACTAAACACCAGCTTAGCGCTGTAATCCACGTCCTGCACGGCTCCTGCCCAGCCTCCGTCAGTCATCTCTATCCTATCATCAAACTCTCTCAACATCTGATCCTTTATGATGGCTGACCGCTCCAGGAATGCAGGTCTACCCTGCTGCTGCTGCTGGCCGCCCCCCGGCATAGGCTGCTGCTGAGGTCCACCCCCTTCAAAGTTCATTCTTTGCGCTAGGTGCATCATGCCTCTAAACCTTCAACCAAAAACACTTAAATAAAGTTATAAATAAATTTGTATCTGAAACAATACAGTTATCCATTCAACTTTAAATCATACAGAATCCTGAATCAGTCAATAAAAGAAAGCTATCCCACTCAGAAGTGCAGTAAAAGAGAGGTATTCAATATTGCTGTATTTTGTGATTTCTGTTTTTCCTTTGATGATGATGATGATGATGATGATGATGATGATGATGATAGTGCTCTGTCCGAAGACAGGTCCTGGCGATGGTTATTTGTCTTACGTATTACTACGCACGACTTAACCACCGACCGACTAGGCCAGATGAGCACGGGTGGGTGGCCAAACGTCCTTCCCGTCCATTTTCCTTTAACGTACATGAATCAGTGCCTTCAGCGGAAAAATCGCCTTTAACATTCGACACATAGTAACTCCATCGAGCATGTTGCAGCATTTACCAACAGATTGCATGAGAACTTGTTCTCTCATCAACTGAATGGAATTAATGAAAAGCACACAGGAATGACTTTCACGCCCATAACTGATTTGCCCACTGATGTGACCTCTGTATCATCCATGCAACTGTTTAAACGTGCTTTAAAAACCTACCCCTTTAGGAAACGTTATAACGTTTAATTGATATTGTGTTTATTGACAGTGTGTAAGGTGCCCTTGAAGTCTTTGGACTATATGTCACGTAAATAAGTTCGTGTAATAATAATAATGATAATAATAATAATAATAATAATAATAATAATAACTGCCGAGGCGAATGTGTTACGACACTCTGCATCTACCCACGCACTCGTCGTCATAGAAACCGAAGAGAGAAATATATGAGAGTTAGCAGTTAATAATGAAAGACGTAGAAAGAGAGAAGTACCGAGGATCCGCCGGGTAGAATGCTCCAGGCGGAAGGAAGTTCGAGGGATACATAGGTCGAGGAGGAAAACCAGGTCGACCTCGGAACATCTGAAACACAATGTACATTATTACAAAGCACTATAAACAAGTACATCATCTCTACAATTTACTACCCAGCACAGTGGTGTTATTCTATTCATCTTTGTGCAACTAAACGAGTAGCAAATAACTATATTAATAACAGCCGATTTTGGATGTGAATAAGCCATTGGAACAAATTGGTTATTCCATCGTCCTGTAAGATATCACAATTAGGCCTATCAATTACAAACACGTTACCATTATCACATTTAATACAAATGAATTATTTTAAAATTATTACATTCACCAAACATACAAAAATACACATTCATAGTAAAACAATTCAAAGACACTACTGCCAATGAATAGCATTTCGACATATTATAATAAATTTGTTTGAACAATTTGAATATATTTCTTTCACAAACCCCAATTTATCATAATGCTCCTTAATAATCAGAAAGAGCGTTTGAACGAGAGAAGCTAAAAGCGGAAGCAGAAACTACTTACAAAAGCTTGCATCATCTGAGGTGGTGGAGGTCCAAAGATCATTGGTCCAGCGGCCGACATGCCTGGATGTGGCATGCCTGGTCGCATCATTCTAGGTGCCATCCCCATGACGTGTGAGGGAGGCAGCACCCCGTGAACTCCCGGCATCAACTGATAGCCGCCCCCAGTTAGCGAAGAAGCCGACGATGATTCGCGAGGAGCCGGTCCGTCATCTTCATCCGACGAAGCCGACCGACGAGTAGCCGGCACAGGAGCCGACGGAGGTCTGTCATCCACGTCATCTTCATCATTGATACCTTGCTGAGCCGGTAGGTTCCTTCCACCACCCTCCCTCCAACTCGCTACATCTACATACAACAAGACATTCTAGCTAGAACCAGTTTCATCGTCTGACATAGATCGATATCTGTTCGGACTCGGTAACAGCAATAATAAAATAGAAGCCGTAGAGAATTCTAATTCTTAACATCGCAACTTTTGCAAATGCATATCATTTGCAACCTTGTTGATGATCATCATCACTGATAAGATATTACACAGCTGCTAACAGAATATCACATGCAATCACATAATACATTCACATACATTCAAATAATACTACTCTAAAAATAATTGCAACACTGTACTTGCTTCATGACATACAATTACATAATATTTAATATTTAACATTCACTATGGACAATGATAGTTAGGTTAAATCTTTAGGAAAATACTCTACATTAAGCATTCATTATGAACTTATGCTAGTTAGGTGTAATTATTTAGGACTGATTATTGAGGACGTACTCTGAGGACGCAGGCTTGGCCCAGGACCGTACTGAGCCTCCTTGATCTCTCTCTCCTTCTTCGACGCCTGCGCACTTTCCTCGGCCTTCGCTGCCAGCTCGGGAAATTCGTCTTGAAACTTTCTGCCGATTGTTTTCCCTGTAAAACAAACTCGAATTGATAACTCAAACTACAACAACATAAACACATTAAAACTGGAGACCATCAGCAGGTCCTTGGCTTCCAAATTCGAAAATCCATCTTTCTTTTACTTTTTTTCCATGTTTCTATTAACATACAACTTTACTTCTAACTCACAGCTAGTATGGCAAATCTTGGTCAATTCCTTTCCTTTTTTCCAGCATTTTCTCAGCACTCTACCCCCCAATACAACCCTCAACAATCATCATCCCTAAACCAAGGTAATAATATAAAAAATGATAATGCAAACATGTTTCTCAGATACTCTCAATAGTTATATCTACCTGTACAACATAAATAATGGATCACAGATTTGAAAAGACAGAAATGTATAGATCTGTGTATGGCTAATGTTACCTAAAGGTTTGCTTCCAGCAGTAAGATTGCTCCATAGCTGTGGCCCCCCAATGCCTCCTCCTCCCCCTACAGCAGCTGCAGCAGCTGTGGCAGCAGCCGGTGTAGCTGCACCATTGCTTGCTTGTGTACCTGCGGCTCCTCCTCCACTGCCAGCAGCAGTAGAGCCTGCTGCTGCAGCTGCTGAACTGCTGCTCTCCGTAGCCGTCAGCTGTTAAACAGAATATAACAGCTGTTAAACACATAACATAACAATGTAAAACATTAGTAGACATCAATCGTGGGATTACTAGTGGCAGAGATTACAAGAGAGCAAGCCAGTAGAAATGGACTTGTCATTTCAACAATGCGATGGATTGGTATCATGGGTTAATTGACCAATCAGATGTCGAGACAAATCCAAGCCAGTAGATACGGACCAGTAAGGTACAAACAGTAGTGAATTGCTGATTTGACCAATCAGTTACATTTGCTTCAGATTACTCACTGCATAAACACAGTCAATACTCAGTGACAACAACGTGAATAATCATCAGTATTGAAACATGAAACTGCTATCTCACTGCTATTAAAACATGAAAACGTTTCACATATTTTGAAAATCATAAAAAATCTTTACAACTATCTAGACTATATTACCACAATTTTAATAATTTCCAACATATGTGAACAACATTGTATTCTATTATGTATTTTACCATTCTATCAGATTCACAAGTAGTTAAGATGCTATATAATAGAGAAAAGGAAACCTTGAATGCTGGACCTCCGGCACCACTGGCCTGAAGCTGAGCCTTCTCCTCCTCTTTCGATCCCCATCCTATACATAAAACAAATCAACACTGATTTCAATCTATAACTAAATAGATCAGCCTTGGGAAAAAATAAATCATATAATACAATCATCATCGTCATTAGTGTGCTGACTTCAGGCAGGTCCTTGGCCTCCAACTTCTCCATCCGTCTCTATCTAGTGCTCTTCTATTCACGTTTCTAGGAGTCGTGTCTTTCAACTCATGGAGCTTGTCAATTGTCCTCGAATACATAATGTCAACAATCCTCCTCCATGCAATGCACGTCAAATAACAGTTTCTTTTTCTGTCTTCAAAAACACCAAATATGAAATCAATACTACTACAGCTGCCTTTACAATAAACACAATAATGAAGAGCTCCGTTATCTTTGTAAACTCATCATCATTAATATTTTACGTCAGTTTTTTCTTTGACTTATCATGAATGTATCTGAGGGCTCATTATGGCTGGATTTTTATGACCGTATGCCCTTTCTGACCCTAAACCGTACCAGGAATGGGTGATTTCCCTTTCTCAAAAGAAGTTATTCTGCTCTTTGATTCGGTAGTGACGACATGCATAGCCTTACCACAGAAAGCCTACAGAAAAACCAAAGTAATTGAAGAAATCAATTACTGTATAATAAATATTACGCAATTCATTGTATAGGCTACAGAAAGCACTAATAAACTTTATAGATCTTGCAAAGGACCTTAACAGAATCAAACAAATCCATCACCTGCAAGATCAGATGTGTCACCTACGTACCTGAACCACAGGGATAATACGAGTATCAGAACTTCAGCACTGATGTATCATCTACGTACCTGAACCACCCGCTGGTACGAGTGTAACGTTCGAGTCACCACCAAAGTTTTCGCTCCTTAGACTGGGCAGGTTAACGGGCGGAGGCATACGCCGCACACTCCCGACTCTACCGAGACTCTGTAAGCCATGTTGCCGTGCTACAACACGCCGTGTCAAAGAACACAATCAAGAACAGTTTACAAAAACACTCAGATATCTCTCTATAGATTGCATC
Source organism: Buchholzia appendiculata (assembly GCA_034694885.1). NCBI lineage: Eukaryota > Metazoa > Annelida > Clitellata > Enchytraeida > Enchytraeidae > Buchholzia > Buchholzia appendiculata. The sequence goes on along the minus strand of JAQFYQ010001425.1, from coordinate 2,804 downwards.
TACAGAAAAAACAAAACTGCAAATAGAGAAGAAGCAATTGGACCATGAATAAATCCAATACATTACCAATTATGGCATATTGAAATATTTCAAACAAATACTTGTAAGATAATTCCACATATGGCATTTAACTCAACTTGAAACTCTCATTCATCTGGCAACAATTTGCTTTCTTGCCACCTCATCATTTCCACCATATTCACCAAAAACTAAAATTGTAGGCAAACAACAAAAACTGTTCAGAGACAATGCTCAATGCTCAAGCACCGTTTCTACGTAGGAAAACCAGCAAACGTCACTGGATGTGCCCCATTAGACATCAACAGCTAGTACTAGAGATCACAGTGCCTCTTCCAGGAACGCGACACACCTGTGTACAATTTACTGCACTCAAGCTTGATATCAAGCGCTTGATCATCAATTCATTCCCTCTTTATCAGTCAATTTATTCATTCATTCGTTCATTCATTCGCATAAAAAACAACACAGTGAAAGCTAAATGTTTACACTTTGTTTACTGAACTATCTTTAAGGACGTAGCAGAAAGACCGAGTTACAATATAAAGAGAAGAGGAGATGTTCATCATTACAGATACAGAACGAAGGAGTGTATGAAGAGTGCAGAGACCTGCAGGACGTTGAGTAGTGACACTGGTTCCCTTGTAGACAGTATTGATGTCTAGAGATTTGAACTTTGCTTTAGTCTTGTCCCCCTTGCTGCTGTTGTTACCTAACCCCGATAGAGAAGTTGACATGTTTCTGGCGCGGCACTCATTGACGCTGCTGCTTCACCACTCACCTCACAATAACCACTCTACTAATGCTAATGCTGCAGCTGCTAATCACTTTAATCTCTACAAAACACAAAACATAGTCAAAGCATACTAATCACCGAGAAGCACAGCCCACATCATCATCATCATAATCACCTGTTTATAATCTGCTAATCGCTTTCGAAAAATGTCTGTGCTAAACACAATATAAAGACTTAATGATAGCCTACACTCTGTCCCACTTGTGACAATGACTGCCAAAGTGTCTGGATGATAGAACATGATAATGACAATGATCATGATGACAATGATGATGATGAATTTTACAAGTCTTAATTGTAAATAATAATTAAACTGCCACATTGGATTAATTTTGTATTAGTTCGACAACAGACTTTGAATTGACTAAAACGATTTACCTTGCGTCTGCAAAGAATCCATAAAGTAAAGAAATAGACTATAATATATAGAACACACTTGGGGGTGCACAATAATGCAATAATAACTAGCATCTATAAGTCCAATCAGGATGTCAAGTAAAGGGTCGTTGTCGCAATGATGTCTGCTGATGTGTCCACAACAATCTATCACGGGCTCAGATATTGTGGTCGTTCATTGTAGAATTCACTATGAAAAATGGCACTTTTTCAGGTAATATCGTTGTGATGCATTGATCCGCTCAATTCCACTTTGGTCTTCTGTGGTAAAATAAGTATTACGGGGACGAGACAACAGCCTTAGCGTAAAACGATACTATAATACGATGATAGGAACTTGTCGAAAATTTTCACACATTTGCATTTTAGGCGGACCCGTATATCAGTTACACAATTAACTTACAACTATATTTGTCATTTGGTTCTGCACCTTGCCCTTTCGAGATAAGTAACGTGAAATCGTATTTTGAAATTTGATTAATTGGGTTCAATACATAATTTGATGACAAGCCCCTGTGTCATAGGAATGTGAAGATGATTGATTAATTTGTTGAGCATATTTGTGTTTGTATAGACATATGCATACGTATGCATTGCAGTGCATAAGTATGCAATAGAGTGCACATTAATATTGTACTATTCTCTTTGCATCCTCATAAATGAACTTTAATGATTGAATACAACAATATGATGTAACTATGTACATATTAAATAAGATATGGACTTACATACTCTGCCTACGACCATACACATTATGTTATGTTATGTTATGGTATGGTCGCATCGCGTTAAATTATGTTTAATCCAAACCTCGACAACATTTGGCAATTCTTTGGAATATACCTTCTTACAAATTACTTCTAAACTATTAGAGCTACACGGTCCATTTTGACACTATCCGGTAAACCCACTATTTATATAATAGCATTAATATACAATAAGTCAAATTAGGTGTTAATGCGATGTGGAAATGGCAACACGAGAACGCTGACAATACCTTTCTTGATATCTGCAAGCACAAACAGTGCTATTACATCTCCTGCCGGCAGCGCAGCCACGTCCGGCAACAAAAGTTACAAACAAAACAAAGGCTACAAAATATTTAAAGCTACAAAAGTTGACATTTTACAGGTGGCACATATAATATTACAACTCACAAAATGTATAAATCCGGAGAGACGAGTCTGCAGCTAATCCAAGTGCGTCCGAGGGATTAATCTCCGGATTAGAGTGGATTTAAATTTATCCTAAATTTATTTATTTATTTTCTATAAACTTTTGCAGCAAGATGGCGGCCAGACAACTAATGAATATTCATCGTTTTTCCCAGAATACATCAACGCACTTGTTTATCCTTGAGCAACCAGTGGTACGCCCGAGGAACAACCGTCTGGGAGCGCTTGGAGAAATGAAACGTATCACCGTGCTTTTTATCATTTAAATTTAATAGAGAGTCAACTTTGATTTTAAGAAGCTTTTTGTATTGACTTAGTCTGTACACTTCATATTTCAGGATTTTTACTCTATTGACATCAGTACATGGCAGTGCTTGCTTTGACGGGGGGGTTGGGGGGGTTGAACCCCCCCCCCCACC
>JAQFYQ010001424.1:0-13328 GCA_034694885.1 Buchholzia appendiculata | reverse complement strand
ACTCCCGGCGCGGATTCGAACCCGCAACCTCTGGGTTACGAGTCGAGCACGCTACCAATGAGCTATCTGGTCATCCTCTAATTTAATGTAGGTGGTCGGAAAGTGTTATGTGACGCTATAAGTGAAAGTCTTGTCAAAAATACAAACAAGCGTTATGTTTGAATGACTTCCAAGAGATAAAGACAAGATACAATTACCTTTTTCACGGCCGAAACTCCAGTATATTTATTTTTGTCTTTGGGTGGGGGGGTGGTCGGCTGGCAGTACAATTCAAACTTCTCTGTGTACTGACGTCATTGACTAATCAGTCGAAGCTACTAACTGAACCAAAGTTCACCAATAAAATAATTGAGCACTTCAAAAGCTACAAGTCCAATGAGTGCAAGCTGCTCTACGCTTAGTCCTACAGACTGGCCCACGTACAACCTCGTCTAGCCTATTAGTGACGATACGAATTATAGGAGGGGAAAGCTCAAGTACTTAAATAAAACTTTCGTAGCATTCTACTATGCCGCAATCTTATTCGATTACGAATTTTTAGCAACGCGGACATATTTCTATAATAGGCCAACTAGATAAAGCTAATAGGGAGTAATCTAATAACACCAAGACTACAATAAGATTTTCCGAGAAGTCTTTTGCTCATAATCAAATTGACCACACTTCTTATTGTGCATTAGAAATCAGCTTAGTTTAATGATATCATTTTCAAGCTTATTCAAAGCATATACAATCACAAGCCTGTACACTGTACAGTGTACAATTGCAACTTAAAATCTGCGAAGTCAGTGAAATTTAGCACAGGACAATCGACACTTTACTGTCAGATCTATCACTTCTGTGCTACCTCTCTGACAGCCATCATCTTCTCACAAATATCAGACAGTACACGTGACATTTTCATCAGTTACGAAATAAAATTATTTCACCGTACCAACTTGATGTGAGACAGCGAAAACTCATTTTTCTGTTTGATACTATGGTTGGTTCTTCTGTATTTTGTTGAATTTTATTAATATGCTTGCTTAATGTAACTGTATAATAGTTGATGATCAACTGTTGATCAACTGTTTGTTAGTTGATGAAAATAAGAGATACTACTACTGTAGGCACAATACTATCTATATATCACTGTCTGATCACCGTAATTGTCAGAAATGAAATCATGCTCTGTTTTCTGCATAGCGATTCTGCATTTTACATGCATGATTCGTTAAACGAGAAGAATTGTGCAATATTTCGTGACCCTTGCAAGGACTATTACCCGACTCATATCTAATTTTAGTGGATAAGCAAACACTATAGCTACAGCCCTAACGTTATGGCCACTTCTGAACGACCCAGCTTTGAAGCTTCTAGGCCTGGGCCCACTGACGAGCCGCCATCCCCGCCGTGCGAACAAGTCGAGAACGTGAACGACGAGAAGAAGAGGAAGCAGCAGCGAGATGGAGATGGATCAATGCTTGAGGACGTCGCACTGGATGTGGTAGAAGTGACATGTTCTACTGGTCACGCTCAACAATATCAAACGTAATGAATTTCTCACTTTAGTTGCATTTGATCATTAGTATTAAGGTTTGCTTCCCACAGTCTAACTGTATGATGAGTTTGTTTTTGATGTTTCAGTATGATGAGTTTGTCTTTAATGTTTCAGTGTGATCAGTTTGTCTTTTATGTTTCAGTGTGATGGTTTATCTTAATGTATCAGTATGATCAGTTTGTCTTAATGTTTCAGTATGATCAGTTTGTCTTAATGTTTCAGTATGATCAGTTTGTTTTTAATGTTTCAGTATGATCAGTTTGTCTTAATGTTTCAGTATGATCAGGTTGTCTTTAATGTTTCAGTATGATCAGTTTGCCTTTAATGGTTCAGTGTGATCAGTTGTCTTTCATGCTTACTCAGTTTGACCGAACGATTTTTCTAACAGACGGTTAGGCCTAACATTTTTGATTGAAAAGCATTTAGCTTATTGTTTATCAATTCTATAGATGACAATTTACAAATAAATTATGTTTTATTAAATTTGGGATTTTTTGTTTTACTTCCTTTCTGTCTAAAATAACTGCCAACTCGCAACCGCCATCTGACGAACATTTTTAAAGCACCAGAAATTTGCTATGGGACAATAATTGCAGATAGCAAATCTGATAGTGTTATCATAGTAATTAATTATTATAGTAGACCCGTATAGTTTGTAAAGCCATTAGCAGAACACGGTAGTCATCAGATCAGTTTTTGGTAATAGGGCCCGGACTGATAAGAGAATTTTATCTACTGTACCTTTAACTCGACTTAGCTTTTTTGAGACATCATAGACATAATTAGAACATTCAAATCGTTGAGCTTTCTGGGACATCGTAGACATAAGGAAGATTCAAATCACTTAGCTTCACAAACATATAGATTCGGCAAACAGTCTAAATAAAGTGATCGATGACGAGGGATATTTACTCAACTTATTCTACTTGTAGCATCAGCAGCAGCAGATGGATCGTGAAAATTAACAAAGCGTTATCCGGACTAACTCCAGTAATCACTGGCAGCGCGAGATGTGCATTTGTACCGGGTGGTACCATATAATATTAAAAGATAGGCTTTTAATATTATAGAATAAATATACATGAAAGTTCTCAATCGCTTCATGTTCGCATTTTTGTGGAGTGCATTAGCTGAGTATGCATGAATGCTGCCTAACAATGAACAATAACTATAATAAAGTTATTCAAATGAATCAATTTTGGTAGTAAAGAAAAATTCGCTGTTATAATACATTTTACTCAGTAACAATTACTATTATATACAAAGCAGCGGAAGGCAAAGATGTTAATTATACCGCATAGCCTAAGGTTAGTGATTAATCTCAATGGTTCAATGGTTGGATAGGATACATCTAAAATATCGGACGTATCTAAAAATACAAAATATCTGAATATGTATTATGTAACAGCAGATTAAGATGTTTAACGATTTTGTTTTAGCAAATTATATATCTTGTTGAAATGTTTAGATACTGCTATGTGATGTATTGTTTTCATATTGCAATATATATATATATATATATATATATATATATAAGTTATATATAAATCTTGATTCGTTAGAAGAAATAGAAATTACAACAGAAATATAAAGCTTGTACCAAATTTAATTTCAAGCAAAAACCAGATTAATCAAATCAATGATTCATTAAACCAGTTATTCCCAACCGGGGAAATTCCTCCCAGGGGGATTTTGACATACCAAGGGGGAATTGTGTTGTGATGTAAATATTGTAATCCTGCATTTGCGATTTGGTAAAGTGTAGAATGACCTGTGTAATTTGTAAGATGTAATATCATATCAGTAGGCCTACTCTAAATTTACTGTGGGTCATATAGCAAATGTGCTCGCTTCGCCCGCAGCATAGTCTGAGATGGATCGTTTTTGCAACTTTCCAGTGGCAAAACATGAATGTCTGCGAGCGAAACCGGAACTTGGAAGGGCAACTTTTATCATTTTCAGTTTGGACCTTTACCCAGAAGAATTATGAAAATATTCTGTATCAGTTTTATAATTCCGGAGAACCATTTCAGGGCAAACTGCCTGTAATTAACTAATATATTATTTTGCGACAATTGATTTTCTTTTATTTTGAAGCATTTGTACGTTCCACCAGCAAATAATTTCGAGAAAGATTGAGACACAAATTCTATCTTACCTTCATTCACTACAATCATAGTTTTTTTTTTTTTCAATCCTATTTTTTTGGAGGAGCAGTAAATATGGAGCTTGCAAGTAAATGGTAAAATAGGAGCACCTTATAAAAGAGCCAACAAACAATAAAATACGTAAAGAGTACAGCAGATAATATAAATAACTAACAACCTGCATATATGTATATATACTTGGTAGAATGTCTTTCAGTGCTTATATTTAGATTCATTATACTAAATAGAATAAGAATTTATACAATTTAGAACATACGAAAAACACCTCAGCAAATTTGTTTCACTTGTTTTTTTCTGATTTTCGCTCAACAAACTCTGTTCAAATCTTTGGAGATAAATTTGGGCCTCGATCCCCCCCCCCCATACGCAGTGTGGATAAATAGAGATAATAAAACGATCACAAGTATTCCAGACCACTTTAACTCTTGCGAGTGATAATAACAATATTATAGAAGAACGAGATCTTTCGGAACGACAGCTCACTCCATTATTATTGTACAATCATTAAGCATACGAAATGCTTAAGTACAAATTAGCCAATAAATAAATATTGAGAGTGTACAAGTGACATATTGTTTGTAGAAGCGAATTGCAAAACCGTCAGGAGCATTGTCCAGAGCAAGACAAGAGTGAGCTGCGACGTGACGGTGTCAACGGCAGTCATCACTCGGTCTTCTCTGATCGCAGTCAAGGTTGGATCTGGTGCGTCATCTGCTGCGACACCACATCCAATCTTCACCATAGTCATGAGGTCCAACCGGTGACACCGGCCGGTGACACCGGTGTCACAAATTCTGGCGGTTGTTGTGACGATGATACGGACGGTGGCTGCTGCAACGACTGTACTGGCGACGACTGCGACTGCGACTGCGATTGCGTGATTTCCTGACGATTTCCTGTGATTTATCTGATCGTCAATTTCGAGTTTGGCTTCAATTTTCAATTCTCGAAGCGTACTGACTAGCTTAAGCCAGGTGACCGTGATACAAGACACGATATTGAGGTTGTGATTTAGAATACAATCTAGGACGCATGCATTATGAAATAACTCGTCTATTTTATTATCGTTGTAATCATCAACATCATCATCGTCGTTGTCTTTTATGGTTCAGACTGGCATCATCCAGAAACAGCCAGCTAATCAATCAGCTTAATACTGTGGGTTGGACACTACGAAATTATTTGTACTCTGGGATTAGGAGGGAATTATTGAGAAGCACGCTAGAGGTAATTAAAATCTGCAGAGCATACAGTATATTTAACATTTTGGATTTTATTGCATATCATACTGGCCCTTGCAATGTTTCACTTCATTGTCTGTACGGGAAGGTCGCCTACCCGTTCTCATTTGGCCAAGTGGATCGGTGGTAAAAGTCATGCATAGTATGATATGAAAGATAAATAGCCATCAACAGAGCCGACTTTCTAACAGAGCACTATTATTACAGTCATTAAAATATGATTTTTTTGAATATCATATTATATTCATATTATATTATAATATCATATAATAATATCACATTATATATTAAATTATCGTTGCTTTCAGGTTTGTATCTTTCGCCAAAATTATTCAACATGATCTTTCAAAGCTAGTCATAAAGCTGTCTTTTCTTGTGGTTATCTGTATTTGGTACAAAATCTTCAACATCTATTATATGCATTGATTATTACATGTTCAAGTGAAGCAAGTAATGCAATCGGTTCTATTTCGTGTAACCAATGATAAAATATTTTGACACATACGATGCAGCAGTTCTCATTATAAAATGCAATTAAACGTATTTAGTAATATGGTTGAACTTAATAGGTATTAAGTTCATTAAATGAATCTGGACTTGAACTTTATTAAGATCGCAATACTTTAAATGTAGATTATTCTTTTATAATGTGACATTTGAGATTTAGCTAGAAATAATTTTGTGTAAATTCATTTTCATAGCGCAACGTTTAGCAACAGCTTTTCACAAGGTTTCCATTAGAAACTCGAATTGTGATTAAAATCTAAAACGTATGTTTTAGATTTTATACATACGTATATATATATATATATGTATTTTTATATATACGTATATATATGTATATATATATATATATTTTAATTGTTTATGTCCTTACTAATTATCTGCCAATTAATATGTTCGTCGTTTAGTTGTATAATATTTTGAAGTTTTTGTGTGTTAGCTAATTTATGTATTTTTATTGTTTGATTTGATGCGCTACACAGACGTGTGAATTAAAGCTTTATATATATATATATATATATATATATGAAGCTCAATATATTACTTTATATTCCTTTTTAATCACAAATAAAATAGTGAATAATAGCTATCTATGCGCAAAGGAATGAATCTAATTTACCGGAACTGGTTTTTGATGATATTTGATGCGTCTTATGAAGCTGCATTCATTCGAATTCTAAATCTCACATGAATGAGATGTTAAAACTGTGGTGACTAAAACATCCGTAATTCATGATATTCTTTACGTGATTTTAAGTTTATTAACTACCAAATGCAAATATGCTCTTAAAAATATCTTTAGATTAAAATGATTCAGCCATGCTAGCGAAATATTCATGCAAAGTCTTTCCTTCAATATCAGCTGACGTGATGATGTCATTTCTTTCATCTTATATTGTATGTATACGCCCGCTTGTATTTGTGTAGTTTACTAGCAACACCATTATCAAAGCAGACCCAGACGATACACCACTCAAAACAAATGTTTCCTATAAATATTTCTGATGATGGGAACCGAGTGAATATATCGCCTATCTATCCTGTTGCCTTAATTAATTGACTTGCTATACCGGTGTCACACCGGCAATGAAGTTAGTCATCCTTTATTTCTAGTACAACATCATACATGTACTTGTAGCCTTTCTTCCTACCTATGATATTATTTCCATTGCGAATTTCTACTCAACACTTAGTTTTACTTACGCTGATTTAATCAATTTACACTCACTACTAGAAAATAAATTTAAATTGTTTACATTATTATGCATTGTAACACTCTCTGCTTCTCAAACGATTAACCTTGAGAGCAACACGCAATTCTAATGGTCTGTGTTTCATTCATTTTTAGTTGACTACATACTACGAAAATTGTGTCAGTATCTGATCAGATGCTCATTTAAAATTGGGAGAGAGAGAGAGAGAGAGAGAGAGAGAGAGAGAGAGGGGGAGAGCTCATCTGTAAATAGTCAAAGACATAACACGCTCTTCACAAACACGGTTCTACACAATACAGCACCTGCAGGGATTCGTGAACTGATACCGACTTTTTTCACTTCCCAAACAAATTTCAAAGTTTCTGAAAAAATAATGAAATTGGATTTCGTAAAAGTCGAACATTTTTGTGTCAAACACGAACGTGACATTTTTGCTTATCAGATCACTTTTGGCGCATTGATTTTTTTCCAAAATTTCAATCGATCGTTCTGTCAAGGCCTTTAATCTAAGCGTAAACCGGGTCGGAGGTAAAAGAAGTAAGAACGGTCATATTCAACCGACCCAATGGGTTAAAATGTTGAAAGTACGAGATTAAATGAGATTTGGAGCCGGGACACCGGAGTTAAACCCTTACACCTGAACCCCTCCGTGTACAGCGAATACTGTTCATCTCACCGCTTCAGCGAAGTTTAACTCCTGGTCGTGAGGCAGATATTTCACTAGGGACTCTGTCAGCTCAAAGTTGCGTGGCTCTAACTTACAGGTTAGCAACGCAAAAATTTGTCACTGCTCAATCACGAAGAACGAAGAGGATTTGAGCGGTCTCGTTGCTGGCTGGCGTCTAATGAAACACAGAGTTGAAGAAACGCTCGTCGAGTGCAGCTGCTGATGAGATTAGTAGAGATGACCTCGGAATAAATGTGGCATCGCTCATAAAAGCTCAGCGTCGTTGCCTTCTTTTACTCAGACTCGATACAACGCTTCTGTCTCACGTCTCGAGTACAGTAAGAACATACAGTGGGCAGATGTGTGATTAGCTGCTGCTCTGTGACAGAACCTCGGAAACAACCAGGAATAAAACAGTAGCAGATATTTCAAGAACAAATCCTACAACTTATGTAGCATACATGCATACGCACACACACACATTCTCACACATTTATAAAACTACATATTATTTACATATTGTTGTGATTTTTCTGTCAGAATAAATGTCCTGGTGCAAAAACGGCTACATGTTTTCAAAAAGACGAATACAAAATGCAAAACTAGAATCAAACGTATTTAAAAATGCTAATTTGTATCAACAGGAGTGGTCAATTTGCATCCACTAAGATGCAAACGCAAAAGCCTTGTACATTAAGGCCGCGTAAACACATTGGAAAAGTAGTCTTATGGTTTATGGTAGCCGGTGATACACCGGGTCCGCCGCGGTAGCAAAACAACGCTCAGTGAGAATATCTCCGGGAGTAAATTATTCGACGTCGAACTGTCCAGGACATTTACGCCAGGGGAGAAAGTTTCGAAAAGGGAACTTTTCCTACTCAACAGACAACCATGCACTCATGTATTTGGTATATTTATCGGGGGTATCATTATTGTGAATTAAATCCTTCTTTTAGAAAGTTCGTGATAGTTTCACTAAAGATTTGTTAAGAAATTTAACGCGCTTCACGGTGTGCTGCCATGCCACGGTTTGCTGCCAATGAACTGTTGACCAGATGTTAAGACGTCAACATAGCCTTAGCGGCATATAGGCGATTAAAACCTCCCCATTCTGATATACAACTACGCTTTTATTGTAAAAAGTTATCAAATGCTCATGAAAAAGATTAATCTTTTGTGTGTCCATTGAATCAGTATACCCATGCAGCTCGAGTTTCTGGGTGACACGCTCAAATAGTTCAACCAATGAACAGGGTAAATCAGCAAATAGAGAAATTAGTCTTGCAGCAAGCATGAGTATTTTACTGCTGCCAGATTCTGTTTAATTTCGATATTTGCTCAAAATGTTTTGGCGCAATTTGCTTGGCCAGAAATAGCCTTAGAACAAGGTCAATAATTTTGTATTGCAGTCACCGGGGTAAAAACTGGAAACCTTTGCGCTGAGTGCATACGTTCATGTAATGTAACATCGATGAAAGAGTAAGGCATAGCACATATCAAAGCAGTTATGTGATATTAGTTCCATTGAACAAATATAATTCGCTACACATACGTGCCACATACGTGCCACAGACGTGTCACATACATGCCACATACGTGCCACGTACGTGCCACAAACGTGCCACATACATGCCACATGCGTGCCACATACATGCCACATACGTGCCACATACGTGCCACATCTACACGGTTACATATAACTCTATCTACGAGGTTACATCTGTAACCGTTAGATGTAACCGTGCAGATAGAGTTATATGTAACCTCGTAGCCGCCTCGTAGATAGTAAGTGAACTCAGATAGTTACCCGGGGGGGGGGGGGAGAGACACATTCTTCTGGTCGTTTGCTGCGTGTCGGTGTGGGTGCAGCGAGGCTGTTCTGAGTCTCAACGCTAATTATCGAGCGACCTAATTGCAAGCCGTTGATGCTATCTCAGCCCTCATCCAGACGCAATGTCTACATTCGCTAATCAACCTTGTGCATCCGCAACTATCAGTCAGAGGTTTCAGTGAGTGACGTCATGCTTCCAGCAGCTTCTTCAACAATTGAATATACTATATTCTATTATGCCGTCATCAGGTAGTATATTAACAAAGATCTTTTGGAAAAATGGCAGGGTTCGTTAAAGTACAGAAGGATAAACTTTAGCTTCTATGCATAAAGTCGAGGCATGACGTTAAGAAAAATCAATAAAATTGCACACTATAAAGATTCTGCTGACGATGCACTAGTAAAATGTTCTACGTCAGCATTGCGCCAGTCTACCTAGCTGACAAATAGGGCGTTATGTTGCATTTATGTGACAGTTCTCGTGCACGGCTTTTACGTAAGCTTAATGCTGAAACAGATGAAAGTCTACGTGCAATGGAGCGTGTGTACGGTTGTGAGGGTGTAATGCACTAACGGCATAAATCATCCATCTTCGCAGGAAAACTCTGTGTGTATCATATCGAGCAATTTACCCCCGTTAATAATATATGCGTGCGACTGTCGCTATCAATCTTGCCATCAGTCCGCTGCACTTTCACAGTTAGTGTGATGATATACAGGAATCACTTTACTTGATGTTTTAAAGAAGAAGCGACATTAGCAAGTCACTCCGTTCAGTGAAGTAAGAACTGGTGGATCAATGATTCCAGAGAAAAATATCAACGTCTAAATTCATCCATTCACTAGTAGTTCATCTTGACATTTCAGTTTCACTGCAATCAGTTTGGGCTGCCTTGGTATGTGGTCAAGAATCATTCACGAATTTGCTAATTATTTTGGCTTAATGGGCTGTTATGTAAAAATCAGTATTCGCCAGATGGCTACGTGTTCCAACGGGACAATTTGGTCTAGTTAATGATCATTGGGCCATTAACGACCCAGTTATAACTATAACCCAATCCAAATCAATGATCTATTTATAGGCACCAATCAGAAGCAAACTGGGGTCCCGTAGTACCACGACGCCGCCCTGGCGAGTACTGTGTAACTACATTTTGAAAACTTCTCATTAAATTTCCGAATTTAAATAAAACAACCGAATCAAAGCTCGTTGATTAGATTGGTTTTGTTGTAAACACTTCGTTTAAAGCTTTGCTTCGAGGGTTAACATCAGAGAGCGGAGAGATAAGAGACTCGCAATTATAAATCATCATGATGCAGTCAGAGTGATGGCATATTGTATTTTTTATGGCTGCAAAACAGTGAGATCTACTGGAGCAGCAGCTCACTCCAATAGACCATTATGTATATTATTTTAAAGCTTACGGTATACTGTACAACTGACTCTCTACAATATATTGGTGCACGTGACGCTGCTATGTGATAGGATTTGTTATACCCTACTTTTTTTACCTACTTTTTTAGACATGGTGGATGAGGAAAGCAGGCGACAGACATAGTTTAAGAAGTTGGGTGGCAGGGACCTGACGGAAAGCAAACCATTGATAATGATGTACAAGCCCTGTGTATCATCATGAAAATTGCTGAACTAGAATTAATGTCAATTAGCTCCGAATTAACAGTTTAAATTAAATGCTATAGTAAACAAATTGAAAACCTGATATTCGAAATGAAATGCAGCCTGTTTCAGCGCACAAACAGCGCTTACATAATAGTAACACACTCGTGGCAGGCAATCAGATATATTAAACTCGAAGAGTTTATGAGGAGGAGACAGATCTGAATCATATGGTGTTTTAATCTTTGCACAAACAAAGAAAAAGGACGAAATGACCTCAAATTATCGACTTGTATGACTTATTCCGCGAAAAAAACGCGTATGACAGCGCATCATAGTAACGCAGTCTTAGATTGCATTGGCAATCTCCTTTTGCTATATATTGATATAATGGTACTGCTGATCTGCGTGATCTATTCTATAGTGCTTGTGATCTCTGTGATATAGAGTGCGTGTTGATCTCTGTGATCTCTAGTGCGTGTGATCTCTGCGATCTATAGTGCGTGTTGAGCTCTTTGATCTATAGTGCGTGTTGATCTCTATGATATTGAGTGCGTGTTGATCTCTATGATATAGAGTGCGTGTTGATCTCTGTGATCTCTAGTGCTTGTTGATATGTGTGATCTATAGTGCGTGTGATCTCTGTGACATACTGATCACGCTAACAAGTCATACTTATCACGCTAACAAGTCATACTTATCAAGCTAACAAGTCATACTTATCATGCTAACAAGTCATACTTATCACTAACAAGTCATACTTATCATTAACTAGTCATACTTATCATGCTAACAAGTCATACTTATCATGCTAACAAGTCATACTTATCCCTAACAAGTCATACTTATCACTAACAAGTCATACTTATCACTAACAAGTCATACTTATCACTAACAAGTCATACTTATCAAGCTAACAAGTCATACTTATCCCGCCAGTTATTTAGCCTGCGTGGAGAGCAACGGACTAATATGGGGCATCTACTTCACATGTAATAATTTTCATTGTAGCTGCGATTGAATATAAACTTCCTAAACTAACTTGATTATTGAACCTTCAGCGTTATTCGCCACGTGGTGTATGTTCTTCCTTTAAACTTTTAACTCTGCCATAAAAAATGGATGATGCTTTTCTTATTATTATTAAAAATTTAACCACTTTGACCATTAACAAAATCGATAAAATTATTACGATTCTTAATCTTGCTCTTGCATTTACGGTTCCTGGCAGTTAAATATTGTTGATTAGATTTTGCGCATCACGCGCATGTATTGCGGCAACAACGCTATGAATCTTGTCGGACAATCGAACACGCTCCTACTTTCTCGCAGCATGAATTAGAATAATTTTATATCGACGCTCGGACTAGATCCGCTTTGCAACGGAAACCCAACAATGTTTTACTGCTTTCCGCCGGTACGGACTCGCACTGGCCTCTCGATCCGTCAATCTCCGGATCGCGGTCCTGAGTTTAGCGAGTTCCCTAGATACATGAATCCTTGCACTTACTCAGCCGTGGCGCTGCACGCATGCGCGAATCCAGTCGATAGACTAGTGTCGGTCATGTGACTGGGGTCCAGTGCATTTCCTGCTCTCCTAGAGTCCTAGAGCAGAAGAGCTGGAGCCAGAGTTTCGAGCAAAGCTGGGCTTGCATCGCTTGGCTTGCGTGCTGATCGGCATCGAATGATTGACCAGTCTTTATAGACTACCGTTCAAAGCATTGACTAAAGATAATCATTTCTATGTTATATACACCTTCTTAAAGTCATCACTGTCGATAGAAGATAATTTCTATTTTCTCTTGCTTTGGTGATAATAAAAACTTGTCAGTCATTAGATATTGGTTCGGGATAAATGTGAATTATATCTATTATTTAGACATTTATCTGCTCGATATGTTAAGTTGTCTGTTTTGTAGATAGTATTTTTCACAAGCACAAATTTAACATTCACTAAATATAATCATAGTAAAACAAAGTCTAAACGAATCGTAGAACATAACAGTACCACTAAATGTACCTTCATTCCTTGCGTTAAGAATGGTCTTCAGTTGAAAGCAAATGTCTGGCGCATGCTGTATATCGCATGCATGGTCAGTGAACATGGCGACCAACATGGCTGTTGTACACTGAAGCTTGCTGATGTTACTCTATCTAATTTGAATCGAGTGCTTCGTGTTTCTTACCGCACACTAGCCGCTGTAACAGGTCGATAATATCGATGCAATCCAATAACGTTGCTGAAGGTGTCCGTGTTTGCACAGGCTTGTAGCGATGTTCTCTTCCTAACGTATCTTCTTCTAAATCGGGTTTTCACAGCCGATGCAAGCAATCACGCACGCAATGCCTTAGTTCTTTTTAATACATTTAACTAGTAATACCCGTGTTGACACAGAATTATTTCAGCACACAATGTAAGCAAATACACGCTCCACTGATGATGATGATGATGATGACAGTGATATCGTCGATAACAATGATATTGTTGTTGTTGTTGTTGATGATGATGATGATGATGACGATGATGATGAAAATGATGATGATG